>CM024534.1:6022326-6234387 GCA_014182385.1 Eucalyptus viminalis | reverse complement strand
TATTTAATCTAAATTTCTCCCGAAACTGTGCAAGTTGAAATATTGAAGTTTTGAGAACTGTGATGCATGGACCATACTGTTTTGTATGAGATTCTTTTGGCATGGAGTTATGCATGAGATATCTGCCTTTAGTTCTCATCTATAATGTGTCAAGTTTTCAGAATTTATTAATACCATTTACAAATTTTTCTAGAGTTTTAACTAGAGGAAGGAATTCTGATTTATCCGAAACATTGATGTGATTTATCCATGTGATGTAATACTTTGAGTGGTTGATTTTGCTGCATTTGTGATGACATATGGCATGTTATATGGCATGAAAATTTGGTTGAGATCTCTGATATTATTGGGATAAGTACACTAATGGTGCCATAAGTTGTGTACGGCGCTCACTTTGGTGCCAAAAGTTTCCGTCGGATCACTTAAGTGCCAAATCGGAGGAAAAACGCTCACTTTGGTGCCACCGGCGAAAGATTCCGGCCAAAATAATTTTTTTTTTTAAAAAAAATCGATAAGCCTTTAAATGACGTCGTTTTCGGTCCTTTCCCTTAAGAAAACGACGACGTCGTTTTTGCCATCCTACGTGATGGCTTCATGGAAACGATGCCGTTTAGGGGGAAAAATTAGGGTTTCCGCCTCGCTCGGCCACCGCGTTTGCCCGCCGGCGCTGGCCACTGTCGCTACTCGGCCACCGTTGCTGCTCAACCACCGTCGCTCAACCACCATTGTAGTTGCTTGACTAGGTGAGCGAGGAGCGACTGAGATTGTTGCAGGAAAAATCAAAGGCGAGGGCGGAGGAGGAGGAGGAGGAAGAAGATGGGTCGAAGGGGCTGCTGGTGCGCTACTGCTGGTGCGTTGCTGGTGTGCTGCCGCTGCTGTTGTTGGTGCCGTGCCGGTGCCGTTGCTGGTGTGGGTCTTCGAGGAAGAAGAAGACACGAAGACGAGCTTCACTCTCTCTCAATTTGGGGATTAGGGTTTCAAAGTTGGGGAAAAATGCCAAACGGCATCGTTTTGGTGTTTGGATGCTGACTCAACACTCCGACGAGCCACGTCGGTGTAAAAAATTAATAAAAAAAGGCCACGTCGGATTTCCGGCCAATTTCGTCGGAGTTGGCACCAAAGTGAGCGTTTTTCAAATTTTTTGGCACTTAAGTGATCGGACGGAAACTTTTGGCACCAAAGTGAGCGCCGTACACAACTTATGGCGCCATTAGTGTACTTATCCCGATATTATTGCATCGAATGCCATGATGAAATGGAGACACATGTGTGAATATAAATTGAGAAAATAACGAGACTGTTGGAGGTGTGAGCCGACGATGCCCCGGGAGTGTTGGGATGCCCGTAGTGTGTGTGCCGGATGTCCTCGGGAGTTTCGAGATGCCCGGAGGTTGTGCCGGGGGGATACCTCGTGATGCTAGTTGGGGTACGAGATGCCCAGAGGTGTGTGCCGGAGGTTCCTCGTGATGCCAAGTTGGATGCGAGCAATAAATTGTGGGATGCAAACATTGGTCCCTGGGAAAAAATTGATGTGATCTATTTGAAATATAAAGATCGAGAATTGAATCATACGCATGGATGTGTACATATGGCATGGTGATACATGCATGACTATTTGATGATAAGTGCATGGTGGTATATGCACATATGGCATGGTGATATATGCATTAATGCTTGATGATAAGTGCATGGTGGTATATGCACATATGGCATGGTGATACATGTATGGCTGCAAGGTAAGTTATGCTTGAATGCACGAATGATATGTGCTTGTTCATGATACCTTGATTGTTTTGTTTGACGCATTGAGTAGTTTAGTGGATCTTTACTGCTGAGTAGTTGTACTCACCCCTTTTGGGGATTAACATTTTAGATTAGAACTATGCCTTTGCTGCCGGTTGCACGCAATACTTACTATGGCATACCTACTGATGTTGATGTGGAGTGTACTAAGCATATCTGTGTCGGTGCCCCTGGTTTAGTGTTTGTTCGAGTCCGTGTCCTGGTGACGTAAGATGTGGGTCGAGCTGATGGCCTGGTTATCCATGGAGTTTTTATCTGTCCATGTCCGACATGATGGAGCAATGTTAGGGATGTTGCCGCCGCCGCCACCTGATGCACCGGATTGGGTATGATGGCGCGTATAGCTGTTGGGAGCTGATGCTTTATGGAGATAGCCGACGCTTGTTGATGGAAGGTTGTACATGTTCGATGTAGGGTCAAGTCCTCTTTTGAGTGATAGCTAAGTATAGTTAAAATCTTGGCCTTTTTGTTGTATCAACCTTGATGTCCATCATGAAAATATAAATAAGAGTGAATCGGCTTTATCTTTTCTTATGGTGTGTAGTTGGTGTGTATTGCATTATGGTCATTGGAGTAAGGGATGGTGAGACTTGTTTATGCTTCCGCTAATAAGCTACGCTAGGACCGTTTTCAAAAAAAAAAAAATCTCTAGTCAAAGGGTATCGGTCTATGAAGTTATATGAGATCGAGTAATTAAGAGAGGCCACCTGTGGCGACCTCAGGCGAATTGGGGGTGCCACAATAAAAGTGTGGTTGTGAATTTTAGTATAAAAATTATAGCCTGCTTTTCTGTCTCATTGTTTTATTGTCTGGGGATTTATAACTGCTTCCGCATGCTATTAAAAGGAAAGGGTCGGCGATACGTAGTCATGGGATATCGCATTTTAAAATTGACCAAAGATAAATGATGGGCACGTGACCGAGGATTGGGGCGTGACAATTTGCTGATGGGAACTTATAAAAATTGTGTGGGCTTTTTCTTCAACAAAATTGGACATCAAATTGGGGAAACTTTGGGGGGGACCAAGCATTTAAGTGTATAAGATATTTTGTGGTTGTGGACTTTGCCCCCTCCCTTTTTCTAAACTTCTCAAGCACGCCGGGCTGCTCCCTCCATCTTCGTGCACTGCTCTCTCTTGACCCCTCCTGCTTCCGTTTTCTGCTTTGCTTTTCATTTCCCTTTATTCTTCCTTCGAGCAGCCCCTCCATTTGAAGTCTACTGCTCCACTTTCGCTTGTTCTTCTGCCACCAAAGCCACTTGTCTAGCAGTTGCCGAGTCTGAGTCCACCTTCATCTGCCGAAGCCCCCAATGTTGACCCCTCTCCACGCACGTCCAGCACCGCCTTGCCACGTTCTTCTCCATTTTTCTGCCGCCTCGCCCAAATTTCTTTGTGGCTTGTTTCACCGAGTCTCCCCTTCCATGTCCACGTGTCTCCACCAATCAACCACCAACGGATCCCCTCCACGACGTTGACCTCACAAGCTCGCTCGACTCCACCGATTTTTCCTCGGACATCCCAGTCGGCCAGCTCCAATTCAGCCGCATCTTCATGGCCTCTTCTCAGCCCAATCTAGTTTATTCATGCCTGCAGCAGCCCAGCCCGTGAGCTTCAGCCCACCAAAGTCAACCCATTTTCTACTGCAAGCCCAGCCTGCGGTTCAGCCCAGAACCGAGCCCAGCAGATTTTGCTGCAGGCTTGCAAGGCTTTTTCAGGCCCTCTCGAGCCTCCGTTGGTGTCGCCGCTTTGGAGTTTATCGGCCGCCGTCGCGCCGCCATCGTGGTGAACTGGTTTTTGCGTTAAACTAGTGAGTTTATGCACTAAACTCTACTTAGTAGGCTAATGATGTTTAAAGGGTGTTTAGTTTAAGTTAATTAGGGATTAAATAGTTAGTTAGATTAGATTAGTGATTTAATTAGTTAATTATGTATTTTAGGTGGTTAGAATGGCTAAATTAGAGACTAGATAGATTGTATTATTATTTTTTTTATTTTTTTGGTGACCCAAGAACCCCGTACAGCCGGCAGTCAGCGAGTAAACCTGGGGAGACACGTAAGTGGAAGGACCCACCACCCTCGGCGTCCTACTTAAGACCCCAAGCGATCATGAGGGGATTCGAACTCCTCCCATTCGTGAGGGGAAGAGAGCCCAAACCATCGCGGCCACCAAGGCGGTGGTAGATAGATTGTATTATTTATCTAGATTGGTTCAGTAATTTTCTGGACCTGTTTCGATATTTAATTGGGCATTTCCGGCTTGTTAGTATTTTTAGAATTTAAATTGAATTATTTAATTAATTTTGGTAATTATTTAATTATTAAATATTTTCTGAAAATTAGACCGGGATCGTCGGTAACCAGAATTTCGTATTGATTGCAATGGTTTAGTTAATTTCTGCAATTGAGTGCTAATTGGAATTTTAAGTATTTAATTCCAAAATTTGCGAATTTCGATATTTATTCAAAAAATCCCAGATGTCTGATTTTAACACCGAAAATAGTTTTACACACTATATAAAATAATGAGATTTCAAATTGGAGGATATCAACTTTTCTGGTGTGAAATGACCGTATACCCACACATGACTATTTTACTATGTATTTCTAATACAAAGAAAATATATTAGGTTCACCATTTTAATTGAGGCAATTGAGTGCAATGCACGGTGTCTTGGGTCGAGATTGATTGGTCATGTGTTAGTTAAGAGAACTCGTCTCGGGCTGTTAAGCCGGTTGTTACCCATTCATTGGGACTTGTGTCGCAGTAGATTCTGGACCTACGCTTCTTCGGGAAAGCCTTCTTTGAGAGACATAACTGTGCTCAATGGGGTGAGACAATACCTGGCAATGCCAGAAGACTGCCAAATTTAGAGTTGGCCGTACCCTTAAGGGGTATAATTAACAATTGGAACGCATGATTAATTGAGTTAGCTGAGCTTGATTATGAGACAAAACTGTGTGGCATGGTATGGGACGTGTCATAATGATTTGGCCTTTTAATTGGGACCCCTGTGATTTATTGAGCTGAGTAAGGCGTTTCAATTGTTGTGTGCATCGATTTTATGCACGGTGTATATGAACTGTGCTGCAGGGTGGATCTGAGACAAGATAAGTTTTCGTGGTTGTATGATTGTGTGGTTAGGACGCCTCTGGGCATATTATCCTCCTAATTGGAGTTTAGAGTGTGAACTCGCTGAGATTTATATCTCACCCTGTCGTGGGCTCAATTTTTTTCAGGACCATAAAGTGGAGGACCTGAAGTCGAGCTGAGGGAATCTGAAGTGTAGACAGTCTTTTGAAGTCTTTTGGTTATAAACTTTTGTACATGACTCAATATTTTTATAAAAGCATGTTTGTTTGTGAATGTGTTGTTTTGCTTTTCTATCCTAAGATGGTTACTATCAAGGGATTTGTTATTCGCTTCCGCATGTGCAATAAAATGAAAGGGTCGGCGACTCATCCTGGGAAGTCGCAAAATTTTATTGACCACAGAGGGATGGGCATGTGCTCAAGGATCGGGGCGTGACACCAGGACCCCTGCTAGGAGGTCTATCAAAACCATGGATTGGGCCAAAACATTCTTCCCTGACCCAAATGAACCATGCCTTGAATCTATAGGCCACCTAATGGGTCAACCCCTCATCTTCCCAGATGGTTGTAACAAAAAGCTCATAAACCTAGTTGGACCCCGGCATAGGGTGTGAGGTCATGATGGTATCTTAGTTCACAGGGACACCAAACTGCATGTAACGATTCTCCATACTACGAGTCTAAAAACAATAAATAACAATAGGTAAAATAAAAATCTCAGTAAGTCAACGACCTAAACCTCAATTAGGACACTAATTCATCTCGAAAGTGGCCTAAACATGTAGCATTGCATATTCTTACATCACCATATCAATAATTATAACTGGCCAATAGCAATGCATCAAGCATACATATAATCATAACACATCTCAAACTTTTCCATGCACAAAGCATTGATGCGTGTTTCAATTATTACAACCGCTCGGGCCATAGCTAACACAAGAGTTGGCGATTTTTCGGCATTACTGGATATCGTCTCACCCTATTGAGCACTTGGACCCCTGCCATAGACGACATTCCATAAGGAGTATTAGTTCGGCCTCAATCGCGACTCGACATCCGAACCCCTGCCAAGCATCCGATAAAAATCGGGCATCACTCTTAAACTCCTATTGGGTGATGGATTCTTTTAAGTGAACACTCAAGGATACCACTACTTATGCCAATTTCATTTCTCATCAATTAGCCAATGCAAACATGGTTCGTGCTCATACAGCAAATTACTGCAACTTTCACACATAAAATTTGGTTAAATAATCATACATGGTTAGTACACACAATTAACCCATCAAACTTTGTATACTTTCATTTTAAAACACCCTTGCCCCAATTGACACGAAAAACATGGCATCCAAACCCGATACCTTGTGAATTACCATTTATATGTCCATCAAATCTCTCTTTAAAATAGCAATTAAGGTTTATAAATTGGGCAATTATTTTCACGACATAACAAGCCTCAATCTACATGAATTATGCATAACTTCATCCAATAATCAAGCATAAATTGCATATAAATTCTACTTATTGACTAAACCAGCATTAATTAGTGCTAAACTGTCATTAATTAAGACTAAACCACAATTAACACTAAACCATTATTAATTAAGAATAAACCGCATTTAGCACTAAACTGTCATTAATTAAGACTAAATCGCATTAGCACTAAACTGTCATTAATACCTTAATATAAATTACCCCTAAATGCAATTAACATCCTGATCAAGGATTAGAAAGTTAAGTCACGGTTTTATGATGACGATGACAAGAATGAGACGCTCGGGAATTGAATGGTGGCACCACAGTGGTGGCTTGACAAGCTTGAGGGGCATCTTGCTTGGGGGAGAGGGCGGTGGCTTGCGGCGGTGGTGATGGCTTGTGGTGTGAGGATAGCAATGGTGGCGTGAAGGATGGCGATAGACACAACGCGGATGGGCGGTACGATGATGAGCGGCGGACAACGGTGGTGAACGGCGGCAAAGGGCAGCAAGGATGAGAACCAAGGGAAAATTGAGAGAGATGGAGATAGAGGAGGGAGTGACCGAAGCTAGAAGGGAGAGGAAGGGAGATAGAGACTTGAGATTTGTTCCTCTAAAAATCTCATTCATCATTCAAATCTCACCCAATCATGCCCAAAAACCCTCTCCTCTCCTCCAAGCACCATGTCCTCTTTGTCCTCATCTTCATCAATGCCAAAAATCTCCTAGAAAGGGCATTTTGGTCTTTTCAAAACTTTTAACAAATATATCAATTTTTCCCTTGAGCCCAATTGCTTGAAATGGGCTTAGCTTGGCTTAGTTGGCCTCATCAGGCCCTCTTGGCCACATCCTAGAGGCACAAGGCTCATTGAGCCTTGTGCATCTAGCTTCTAATTCTCAACCCACTAGGGCTCATCTAAAAAATTAAAGTTACTAATAAATCAATGGATAAATGAGGCGACATTCAATAGGCTATTCTTGAAATTCTTGAAAATTCAATACTCAAAATTGAATTGAATTTCATGGTTAAAATTGATCCATACGACTTTAGTGCAACCTAAACTATTGGATGGCTTTTTAGGAGTTTTCGTGCGTTTGACCCATGGTTGATAATTTTCGATCCACATTTGTGCTTCTTCAAATTGTGGATGACCCTTGGTTGTCATGTAATCATGAGGAATCAATTAGTAACCCTAAGTCCAAAATTAATAGGAAATCAATTTATTTTTGTTCACAACCAGTATTGTAATCATGCGAAATCAATAGTAAACGACTATATACTTCTATCGAATCGATTTATGTCCGCTCTCTAATTGACTTGTAATAGCCTAGTATTGTCCCTTGTTGATTCTTATGGTCGAGCGGTCTATCCTTGATTGAATTCTCTGCTCATTCGCGTTTTAATTTTTTATGACCTTTCCCAATATATTAATTAACTTATGACTAATCAGTTTAGAATAAAATTAACTATCAATGCTTTGATAAAATAACCATTTCATATATCTCGAGAATGGTCAAATTTCAAGATATTACAATTCAAGCATATTTTTCTGTTGGTAATTGCCTTGCCTTATCTGAATGTTTTCTTTTCCTCAAAAATTTTGCTTAAAAATAAAGCTAACTTCTATTTTCATGTTCACTCTTTAAGAAATCTCTCATTTATTCTTATGTTTTATACATTTGCAATTCATTGAAATTGATGATGGACATGGACTATAATTTGCTCGAGGATGCGTTAGTGTCATTGAATCTACTCAGAACAAGAGCTAAGTGTGTATCTTTATCTTAAGTTACCCTTTCACCTCTAAAACCTTCAGAGTGTAGCTGCAAGTAGGAAATCAAAACTTTTTGTTCTTTCAAAGTGGATTGGAAAAGGGGCGGAAATTGGTCTCGGGGGTAAGTACACTAGAAGTGTCAAAAGTTGTGTACAGTACTCACTTTCATGCTAAACTTTTTTTCCGGATCACTTAAGTGCAACTTTTTTAAGAAACCAATCATTTAAGTGCCAACTCCAGTCCAGATTGTTAGAAATCCAACGTGACTATATTTTATTAATTTGCAGTCCTACGTGGCTTGTCAATGTGCTTAGTCAACATATAACAATTAATTGATGTCGTACAAAAGTTGTAAATAGTGATCATCTAAGTGCCAAAATTTATTAAAAGTGATCATTTGAGTGCCAAATTTTATTTAAAGCAATTACTTCAGTGGCAATCGCTGTTTGTGGCATCCTAAAATTTCATGACAACCCTTGGATACGCTATGAACCATCAATAGGTGATGGAAGTGCCATTGGATTATGAATCAGCCATTGAATCAATGAATTTCAACTAATTTAAGGCCGGGCATTGTAATGGACAATTGTTTGGATGGAGATGTGTCTACAAGTGACCCAAGGATTTTATTAAGGTGCAAATTGATATAGAAATCTTATTCTTGGGGGTGCACTTTATAAGTAGAATTTTATTGATTTAAATTACAAAGTTTTGTGACCTTATAAGCTGAAATTATGTGTTTATTTAATTGGGGATTAAATGGAATAGGAATAGGAGAGGGTGGGCTGATTTTTAGGCCCAAAGCCCGTCCAACCAGCCCACGCAACCCCCCATTCGACCAGCCCATGAAGGCCCAAGACCGGCCTAAAAACTGAAGCCCATTAACCTTGCATGAGAGAATTGACAAGTGGCTTAGGAGACTTACCAAGTGTCATCTTGCATGGGAAAAATGCCAAGTGGCTAAGGGGTTTGGCCAAGTGGCATTTGCATGCAATCTAATGATTTCAAATCATTGCAAGAGGAAAGAAAAGAGAGGGAGAGTGGGCGGAGTGAGCGAGAGAAAGAGAAAGGGAGAGAGAGTGGTCATCTGAGAGAAAGAAAGGAAGAGAGAAAGAGAGCGAGCATGCGAGAGAAGAAGAGGAAGAAGAAAGAGCTCGTTCGCCGCCGTTCCTTCGCCGCCTTGCCCGCCATTTTGTCGCTGTTTGTGCTTGAGTTTAAGGCAAGTGAAATCCTAAAACCTACCCTTTGCATTTTTGTGTGTATGTGTAGTAGATGGAAAGTCTTGGTTGTGGTAGATGGGATGAAATTTCAGAGCTTTGGACAGAGATTCGTTGGCCATGCATGCTGTTTCTGGAAAGACCAGTCCGACCATCCATGAGTTTGTGTGCTTCATGTGACTTTTTAGTCGGAATCTTGTTTCTATTTCTTCATGAACGTTGTAGAGAACACCTTGAAGAACAACATACTACAATTTGAGGCAAAACGAACAAGAAATGGTCAGTGAAATGATTTTTCTTTAGAGAGAATAGATCTGGAATTCGTTGTGCTGACCTTCAGTGGTTTCATGGTCTGTAAAGTAACCTTTTTGTGAAAATCTCAATTTTATCTCTTAACAAAAGTTGTATTATACTTCTTGAGGTAGAACATATCAAAACTTTAGAGGAAATGAACAAAAATAGGTCGGTGAAATCGTTGTCTTTTGAAGAAACTGGATCTGGGAAAAACGCTGCTTCGACCTAGTATGACTTCGGGATTTTATAAAATCATACAGTTAAAATTTGATCGTGTGTCCTTAAAAAAAGTTGTAGGTAATATTCTGAGGAATAACATACTGAAATTTCAGAGTAAATGGACCAGTAATGACCAAGGAAACGATTTTTTCTTCAACACAGGTAGATCTGGAAAACGATACCGAGAATAGGAAAAGTAAATCGATTTTATCTTTTAATCCAGAACGAATTGGACTATGATTTCTTCATGAAACTTGTACTTCTAGGTCTTGAATACAGCATGTCCAAATTTCATAATTTTCCTAGTTTATTTAAGGGTTTAATCGAAATTGGTTTCAAAACTGTGCATGGATGATCTTAAAATCCTTTTTCGGTGATGCATGGACCTGTACGTATTCTGTGAAGCCTTGTTTGATATGGTGTTCTTCATGAAATGTGCTTTATTAGATCTTATCTACAATGTCTTAAATTTTCAGAATTAATTTCTATCGTTAACTAATTTTCCAGAATTTTTCATAAACAGCACGCATTCTGTTTAAGCTGAAAGACTGTTCTATTTTCAGGTTATTGATTTGCTATATAAATTGTGATATCTTGGATTATCATTCGTGCAATGATGTGGTGACATTCATGCATATCATATGACATCAAAAGATTTATGGATTTTCATGAATTCAATGAAGTTTCTCAAAACCATTGCATCAAATAATATTTTTCCCAATGCATATTATATGATTTTAAAAAGGCTGATTCCAATCATTGTCATTATTGCATCAAATGCCATGTTGAAATTGAGATACATGTGTGAATATAAATTGTCATAATAACAAGACCGTCGGAGGTGTGAGCCGACGATGCCCCGGGAGTGTCGGGATGCCCGGAATGTGGGGGTGCTGGATGCCCGGTTGTATTACGATACATGCCCAGGTGTCCTCAGAAGTATCGAGATGCCCGATGATATATAGTACGTAATTCTAGGGGGAATGCCTGGTGATATGGCAGTACGTAATTCCGAAAGCCTCGGAGGTGTGAGCCGAGGGGATACCTCGTGATGCCAGTTGGGATATGAGATGCCCGGAATGTGGGGGTGCTGGATGCCCAGAGGTGTGTGCCGGAGGTTCCTAGCGATGCCAGGTTGGGTGCGAGTGATAAATTGTGGGATGCAAACATTGGTCCCTGAAAAGAAAAACTGATGAGATCCTTGTGAAAGATAAGAATTGAAAATCAATCATGTGCATGGGTGTATGCATATGGCATGATGCATGATCTGCTTATGAAAGTAAATTAATGTTATTTGATATTGAAAATGCGATCGTGAAGGCATGAATGGATCTCATGGTGATGTATGCTTGATAGCATGGATGATATGAATCATGGTGGTATATGCACGATGATATGGTGAGATATGCATGACTGCATGGTGGTATATGCACATATGGCATGGATATGGATGAATGCTTGATGACGAGTGCATGATGGTATATGCACATATGGTATGATGACATATGCATGGCTGCAAGGTAAGTTATGCTTGAATGCATAAATGATATGTGCTTTGTTATGATGCCTTGATTGTTCTGTGTGACGCAATGAGTAGTTTGGTGGATCTTTACTGCTAAGTGGTTGTACTCACCCCTTTTGGGGATTAACATTTCATACTAGATAAGATACCTCTGCTGCCTCTGCCACCAATAGATGGATCAAGTGGTTGGATATGACCGCGAGGAGGAGGATAGCAAATGAAGAAACTTTTGGACGCCGACACTGATTGATGAACTTTAAGTATACGACTGTTGGAGGAGATGTCGGTCATCTTTTGAAGTATAGCCATGTATAGAAAACCATGGTATTTTGATGTACCGATAAATGATGTCCATCTGGTTTAAGTAAATAAAAGTGTTCGGCTTTTACCTATAAATGTTTAGTGTGTGTGCATCATTTTCTGAATCTAGGGAAGGGAGTTGTTGGATATGCTTCCATTATAAGAACTACGCAAGGGACCAATCTAAAAGATGTAAACCCCCAGGTTGTATGGACCCGCTGAAATTGAAATGGTATATGAGTGACATGTTATTAGGGAAAGTGAAAGGTAAGCGAACTGTGGCGACCCTAACGGATCGAGGGCCGTCGAGGAGTGCCACACTGTTAAAAAAACGATCACCAAAGTGCTAAGCATGCCACATGGAAATGCCACGCGGACTAGATTTTTTAACAAATTTGCAAAATCTTATAATGTGACATCCCGAAATTTGACCCCTGATTCGGATATATGAAATGGTTGTTTCGTCGATGCGCTTATAGTTATTTTACTCGGAGCTGACCCCTCACGAGTTAACTAATCTATGAGGTGAGGCCGTTAAGGGATATAAACGCGACAGACTAGAGAATTCGATCAGAAATCGATTGCTCGACCATAACAATCGGCAAGAGTCAATACGACACTATTATAATCGAATTGCGGTAAGATATAAGTTGATTTGATGGAATTACATAGTCGAATTGCGGGTGATTCCGCACGATTACGATATTCACGTTGAACGGCAATAACCCGATTTTCTTTCGACATTATATTCAGGACACGTAATTGAAATCTCGCAATATTATGACAACCGAGAGTCATCTACGATTTATAGATGCACAAATGTGAATCGAAAATTATCGACAACGAGTCAAACGCGTTAAAATCCCTAAAAGCTACCCAATATGTTAGGTCATACTAAAGTTACGTTTGGTCGATTTTAACCATGAAATTGAATTCGCTTTCAAGAATCGGACGTTTGAGCATGTCACGATTCATTTATAGGATGTCGTCTCATCTTTCGGAGAATTTTCGTCAAGTCTGAAATTTTGTGGAAAAATCGTGTTTCGGACAAACTAGAAAATTAAAGGAAACTCGGATGGGCTGAATAAATGGATTATTTGCTGCCCAAAAAGGTTTTATTTGTGAGAAATAAGAGGAGAAATGGGCATTGGATGAGCCATGGACTTTTGGGTATGAAGAATTTGAGGCCATAGTCATGAGTAGTTAGATATTTTCCCAGCTTTTTTATTAGTCATCCCCTTGACTTGTGGTTCTCTCTCTCTCTCTCTCTCTCTCTCTCTCTCTCTCTCTCTCCAATTCCCCCCTCCCCATGCGTACATGAACCCCTTAGCCGACCATCTCCCTTATGCTTATTCTTCTTCTTTATTTCCCTCATGTCTTCCTCTTATTCACTTTGTTGATGCCAGCCATTTCCCCTCCACATAGACCCAGTTCTATTCTCTTTCATTTTTGTTGCTATACCACCATTAGAAATCCACCGCCAACTCCAGCTTCTCATCTTCAAGCCATCCCACTAGCGCTAAGACTTCAACTGCTCCTCAACCCAGCTAGCCCCATGTTCAATTGCTTACACCTCCACACCTAATGCCTACAGCTCCGTTCTAGCTCAGCCCCGTGCCCGTCCGCCTTAGTTCCGCCACCCGCCACTAACACTGTCCAGCCACGCTCGTCCAGCACCGCCAGCAACCACCGAGGCCACCAAACCAAGCTAAACCGAGCCTCCTTGGCCGAGCCCTTGTAGAGCCGACCCTACCTCCGCCAAGCCTCCTTTTGAGACACGGTAGTCTCGAGTTCTCGCCACCGTCAAGTGGCCATCACCATGAGCTTACCGCTGTCTTAATCCAGTGAGTTAACTCCATAATACTTGATTAGGCTGTTAATTACGCTTAGGGAGTTAGATTAGTGCTAAGATAGATTAGTGTTAATTAGCCTTGGTTAGGTTAGTTTACCTTAGTTAGGTTAGTTAGTTTGGTTAGGTTAGTTAACCATGGTTAGGTTAATTAAGTTGGATTAGCTTAATTAATCGTTATTAGCGTAATTAGTGACAGATTAGCCGTTTTGTAGAATTTTACACTCATTTTCTTGGATGCAATTCTGCGTGAATTTGAGTGTTGCTTGTGCAATATTATGTGATTGGTTGTTTTATGATAATTATCCATTAAAAAGATAGTTTTATTGGCATTAAAATAGAAAGAAAAATTAGGTGTCGGGTTTGGACACCAAAACTTATTTGCTCAATAAAACAACGGGGTTTTAAACTAGATGTGTGCAAAGTTTGACGGATTAATTTTGAGTACGTGAGCACCTACAAATTTATTTCGGAAAGTTTGGAACAAAAAAAAAGTTGCAAGGTTTATTGGTTCAAAAGGAATTTTGGTGTTTTAGGCTAATTGACAGAAGATAAGAAATGGGTTTAATTGATTATGTGCTTGCATTGTCACCAAGTGGAACCTGTCTTGACGCGTTTACGCGGGACGATGCTCTTTTGTGGAATGCCGTCTAGGTGGAGGATGCTAGACGTTGCCGTGCCCGACGAAGCGGGACAATGCTGAATTACACCAAATGACTGCTGACTGTTGAGTTGGCCATGGCCGATGGGTTGTAATAATCAGGACATGCCTGAATGGTTGTGCTATTGCGCTCGATCATGGAGCAAAATTGTTTGGCACAATATGGGACGTGTCAAAATGGTTTTACCTTATAATCGGGACCTATGTGAATGTTGAATGATGAAAATTATGTGTTCCGGTTATTAATTACGTGTGTTGTATTTATAAATACATATGTGATGCACTAATATGCAGGGACGTGCCGAGGTGAGGTAAGTTTTGGATGGTGCGTGTTTAGGATTGTATTCGAGGTGAATTTGCGTCCTAATTAGGGTTTAGGGTTTTGACTCGCTAAGATTTATCTCACCCCATCATGGTTAACCTTTTCAGGTCCTTAGTATGGAGATACATCCAGTTTGGTTTAGGGTTCCGTGGGAAATGGACTACAAGTCTACCTTTTTCCCTATTCCTAGGACCACCCAGACTCATGAGTTAGTGGTGACTACGATTTGGGTTGATGAGGGTATCCTTCATTTAGTACCTCATCGCTTCAAAGTGTGGTTCATTAACGAGCACAATGGTGCTTGGGAGGGTCCCTTTTAGGGTTTTGATGGGCCGCCCGTTGGAACCAAGGATGGGGAGGTAGGTCACCCCATGGACATTGACATCCCAGATGGTGTCGTTGAAGATCCGAGCCTGAGTCGGAGGGATCCGGGGTGTAGCTTGCCTAGGAGTTCTTTTTCGAGACAGACTCGTGTATATAGACTCCTAGGGTTAACTTGGTATGTTTATAAAGCATAGTTTGTGAAAAATTACTAGCATGTTTTTACTATCCATGTGTTTGCTAGCTGGCCGAGTGTTTACTTAATTTGCTTCCGCATGTGCTTAATCGAAAGATAAAATGAATGGGTCGGTGATGCATCCTAGGACGTTGCATTTTTAATCGACCGTTGAGGGATGTGCACGTGCCCGGGGTTGGGGCGTGACATCCCCACCCGAATTGGTATCAGAGCCTGGTCAGTGTCTGGAGTGATAAGGTGCGATGGGTCATGGGATAGTTAACTAGGAAAGACATTTTCCTTACGCTGATACTTGTGATAGATTGATTGTTTTATGCGGATTGCTTAGATTTCTAATTCTATGTTAGAATTGGAAGGCAGGTTCTATAAAGATTCTGCAATATGAGTGATCCTAAGCAGAGGACTCCTCGGAAGAGGGCAGTTGCGTCTGTTACTCGAGGAAGGACGCCGACTCGGATCGGTGCCTAAGGTAGAGCACCGGGTCAGGCTAGTGCGAGGGAAAGAGTATCGCCACAGGTTGGTACCTGGGAAGGAACACCCGGCAATCCTAGGATAGATGGGATCGTACAGGCGCTAGAGACCTAAGGGAATATGATGGGTTAGTAGGCCCATAACCAAGCTGCTGCTACCGCCACCACCACTGCTACCACCAATGCCGTTGTTGCTGTTGCCGTCGCACCTGCTAAAGTCCCACCAGGAAATGGGAATGGTGAGCAGGTTCACGAGAGCAGGTGATCCTGACGCTGCAACCCTCTCGATCCGAGAACTAGAGAAGGTCTTCGCATTGTTAAGGTGCTCTAAAGAAGACAATGTTGTCCTGGCAGTCTACCAGTTGCAGGGTAACGCGAGTACTTGGTGGGAAGCCACCAGAGGGAGACTGTTTCCCGAAGGTATGGTTCCAAAGTGGAATGCCTTCATGGAGGTCTTTTATGGAAAGTACTTTTCAGACTGTGCCAAAGAGCAAAAAATGGCCGAATTCCAACATCTTCGTCAAAATCAGATGTCAATTGACCAATATGAGGTGAAGTTTGCAAAGTTATCCAAGTATGCACTGAGGCTGATTGAAGGCCTAATAAACAGAGTGAGGAGGTTTAGAGACGGTTTGAGGCCAAAGATTAAGGATCTACTAGTGCCGCTGAATCTCAAGGATTACAATGAGCTATACATGAGGGCTCAGCTGATTGAGAGGAATCTGAATGAGCGAGTCGCCGCATTTGGGTCGTAGTTCGTGCCTAATAGAGACAACAATTGGTTCGGAAAAAGACCGATGACAGGAGGAATGTATTCCATTCCACTCAACCGCAAGGGCGGGATATGAAAGTCAGCACTCAACTCGAACGTCATGTGCCAATTCTGTGGGAGAAGACATGGGTCAGCCCCGTGCTTTGCTACGACGAGAGCTTGTTATGGGTGTAGCCAGTACAGCCACCAGATCAGGAACTGTACACACAGACCCATGGGAGTACAGGCGCCACTGCCGCAGATGGAACAACCAAGAGGGAGTGTGTCACAGAATGCACCGCAAGGCATTTTGAACAGGCCTCGATGCAAGGAATGGTGTATGCTATCACCCAAAGGGAGGTGGAGGACTCACAGGACGTAATTATGGGTACGGTCTCGCTGAACGACCATGCTGCTTATGTTTTATTTGATCCCGAAGCCACGCATTCATTTATTACTGAGTAGTACATTAAGTTAGTACGATTGAGTCTAGAACTGTTTGGAGCAGTCATTAGTATATCCACCCCGTTAAAGGATAAAGTGTTGTCTACGATAGGGTGTCTCGGTTGCAAGTTAGTGATTGGTGAGCGAGAGGAAAGGATAGATTTGATTTTGCTGACCAAGTATGACTTTGATGTGATTATTAGTATGGATTGGCTCACCAAGCAACGAGCTACCATAGACTGTTATCGTAAAGCGATTCAGTTTAACCCGTTAGTGGGTGAAAGTTTCGAGTTTGTTGGAAGTTGAGGACCCTCGATTACCTTAATCTCGTCACTTGAGTTAACCCGATTGTTAGAGGTGGGTTGCCAAGGTTATTTGGCAACCGTAGTAGATAAGTTAGTTGAGGAGCTGAAGATGGAGGACATTGTCGTGGTCCAGGAGTTTTCTAACGTGTTTCCTGAGGAATTACCCGGTTTGCCCCTAGAAAGGGAGATCGAGTTTGTGATTAAGTTGGCCCTTGAGACAAAGCCAATTTCTAAGGCTCCCTACTATATGGCGTTGTCAAAATTGAAGGAACTGAAGGTGTAGATGCAGGAGTTATTAGATAAGGGATTTATACGTTATAGTGCATCACTGTGGGGAGCGCTAGTTCTGTTTGTAAAGAAGAAAGATGGTTCGTCGCATCTTTGCATCAACTATCGGCAACTCAACCAAGTGACAATAAAGAACAAGAATCTATTGCCAAGGATTGATGACCTGTTTGACCAGCTGCGGGGAGCGTCAATATTTTCCAAAGACCTAAGGATAAGTTACCATCAGCTAAGGATTAATAAGGACAATATACCAAAGACGGCTTTTTGTACGCGTTACGGCCATTATGAATTCACCATAATGCCATTCGGTTTGACCAACGCCCCAGCTGCTTTCATGGATTTGACGAATCGAGTATTCAAGGAGTGTCTAGATCAATTCATGATTATGTTTATCGACGACATCTTGGTGTACTTGAGAAGTCCAGAGGAGCATGAAAAACACTTAAGGATAGTACTTTAGACCTTGCGAGAACATGGATTATATGCCAAGTGCAGTAAGTGCGAGTTTTGGTTAACTTGTGTAGGTTTTTTAAGTCACGTGATTTCTAGTGAAGGGATTTCTGTGGACCCGACCAAGATCGAAGCTATGTTAAATTGGCCGAGATCAACGACAGTGATAGAGATCCAAAGTTTCTTGGGATTGGCGGGTTATTATAGACGGTTCGTGGAAATATTTTTAGCAATAGCCATGCCTCTGACTTAATTGCTGAAGAAGGAAGAGAAGTTTGAATGGACAGATAAGTGCGAGCGTAGTTTCCAAGAGCTCAAGCAGAAACTAACTACCGCACCTGTGTTGACGATTCCGTCTGATCCAAGAGGATATGAGATCTTTAGCGATGCGTCGTACAGAGGACTAGGCAGCGTTTTAATGCAACTTGGGAGAGTTGTTGCATGCATGTCCCATCAGCTAAGGTCTCATGAGTTAAATTATCCGACGCATGACTTAGAACTCACAGCGATCATCTTTGCTCTGAAGATTTGGAGACATTATTTATGCGGAGAAAGGCTCCAAATTTTTACGGACCACCAGAGTCTAAAGTATTTATTCTCTCAGAAGGAGTTGAACATTGTTGACAGCTAAATTTTACAATTTTATTTAGGACTTAATCGTGTAAAAAATTAGGAATTAGTCATTAAAAAAAACAACAAAAAACAAAAAAAACAAAAAAAACAAAAAAAACAAAAATAAAAACAACAAAAAAAGAGAAAAAAGAAAACGTGGAAGGGAATGGGCCGGATCTCACCTTAGGCCGGCCCATGCTGCCTTCTCCCTCCTCCATTTTTGTGCAGGAAACCGTAGAAAAAGGCAGGGGGAGGACAAAGAGAGAAGGGGGGCTAGAACCAGAGAAAAAGAAAAGCAGAAAGAGAAAGGGGCAGAGCATTGAACAAAGAGAGTGAACGAGAGAGAGAGAGAGAGAGAGAGAGAGCTCAAGGAAAAACGCTGGCCGCAACGCTGCTGCCGGCAGCGGCGCTCAACCGATGCCAACCTCGCCACCGCTCGACCCAGAACCCAGATCTGAAGGCGCTGTGTGGAGGAGGTCAGATCCTGTAGGATTAGAGACGTCATCCAAGCCATCACCGCCCTCTGTCCCCAACGTCGTCCAATCCACCACCCTTTGAGCAACACCGAGGACTCCACCACCGCAGCTGCCGTTTCGCAGTAACCGGAGCTCCAAATGTTGTCGCCATTGTGGCCCTCGGCCAAGCCAACGCCCTACCCATCGCCGTGCCGCTGCCACCGCTGCCGTCGGCCACCACCACTTCTCACCAAGCCTTTGCCACTCCCATCGTGACTTGCCTCTGCCAGTCCTGCACAGGAGCGCCACCCACCTTCCACTACGAGATCTGCAACGCTCGTCGTTGCTGCTCCTGGCCACCGCCACTCAGTGCCCGCTCGCTGACCCACGAACGACCAATAGGCGTTGTTCACCGGCCTCGATAAGCTGCTTCTATTGCTGCCTTTGCTTGCCACCGTTGCTGCCGTCGACCTTGCAACCCGACGCCTCCACCTTGGACGCAACCTCTGCTTCAACCCTGCCCGTGACCCAGCACCGACGCCCGTCGCCCGTCGCTGCTACCTTGCCACTCTGTCTCTTATTGCATTACCACCGGAGTTCCCCTCACCGACGAGCTTGCTCCATTGCTCAGAACCACCGTCGTCGCCATTCCAGCTGCTGATGCCATCACCCACCGCACCACCATCACCACCGAGTCACCGACGTCGTTGCCATCCCCCTCGACGCCGCAAAAAAACCACTGGGAAGAAGATGCGAATCGAGTCAAAACCGAGTCAGTTGTGGATCTCAATCAGGTAGGGTTTTGGGTGTATTGGGCCAGGCATACGTGAGTTGGGCTTGGGCTGCTTTCGCATTGAGCACAAAGATCGAAATGATAAAGGCGTTTCCTTCATCAATCCCAAGCATTGCACTAATCTCTTCCTACCCCTTTAGGCAGAATAAAGATGATCTTTCAAAGTACCCCTATCGAGAACGACCCTACATTTTGGCAGCATAGAAGGTTACGGTCATGTTGTAAAGCGAAAGGTTGAGAAAGATTCTATTACTTTCACTTGAATCAATCTTCTGGTGATAGTTTCAAAGGAATTCTCATTAGATCTTGACTCATCCTAATGTGAAGAAGAGCATTTCCTTCTCTACCCAAACACTGATATACATTGCTTTAACCAACTTGGGCCTAATTATTCACTTCTGAACCCTAAGCGGTGATCATCTCCCTTCACTAGGGCAAGTCATAAGAATTGGCCAAATACAATTGGCAGTCACGAGAAAATGCGAAATGCATCCCGAAAGTTGTAAGAGCTCCAAAAGTTCAAAGAGCAAAAAGTTTGACAAATTATAGGGCGTGAAAAAAGTAGTGTGCCTGGTAAAAGTAAGGCTAATGCCCGTCAAGAAAAAGAGTCAAAAGGCTGCATCTTATATGAAAGAAAAATGATCAAAATCCAAGTGCCTGCGAAAAAAAACCATCGCAAACGGCAAAGGAAATTAAAGAAAAGAGCAAAGCTCTTGTGTCGAAATGATTAGCCAAGGGATTTTCAAGATGTTTTGCATTCACAAGCCAAACGATCTCGAAAGATCGATGATTTGATCATGATGCCATGATGATCACTGACTCTTAAAACCCTATTGAAAATTTTAAGCCTTTCGAGCCTTTCCCGAGCCAACATTACAAGCCTCTTCTGAAGTCTTTTCTGATTGGGATGGTTTGAGCGAAAATGAGAATGTCACAAAGAAGCTACTTGCTTGAATGAGTGAAAGTAATTCTATCTTGTCTTATCTTCCAAGTTCTCGACTTGTAAACTCGATGAAGATAGCGACAAATGTTTGTTTATTGGCCTCAAAATAATAATCCATTTGTGTAAGCCCATGACCAAACCTACATTGCGGTCCTTTCGAAAGACCTTTTTGATCAATCATATTGTGCTCATCGTGAATGTTTCCGAAAGCCTTTGATCTGGGTTATGTGAGATATCCTCAGCAATCAATTACTTCCCATGTGAATGGATGGGATCAAGCAGCCATTTTATTGAGAGTGTGTGAGGAACCCTTCCTGACTAAGAAGCTCTAGTTTTGCATGCTTAATGAGCCTTTTTCACGAGTCGTAGCCATTATGATAAGAATTTGACTCCCGAATAATTTAATGTTTAATGATACATCCCCGAACAAGATAACAGTTTTGCACCACATGATACTGATTGACATCAAATGTTTGTCTAAAGCAGTCGGACTTAGCTTGATTAGCTTGTTCAATTAATGCTGCAATAGTGCCAATACATCTCTTGATGACGTCTTTAATGCCATTTGCTCAAGTTGAGTTTGACAGGATTCCTTAGTGAAACCATGCCATCTCCAAAGGTTCATGGTCAGCCTTAAACCATGCCATCTCCAAAGGTTCATGGTCAATCTTAAACCACGTCATCTACAAAGGTTCATGGGTTTTCCTCAAACCATGTATTTTCAACTCCGTCGAAACCTGTTATGACACGGTGAAACTTCATCTCTCTTTCTTCTTATGACACGGAGTGCTTCTATAACCCGAGGTCTCTTCTTCTTCTTATGACACGGAGAGCTTTGTAGCCCGAAGAGCTTTTGTAACCCAGAGTCCTTTGTAGCCCGAAGTCCTTCTTCTTATGACACGAAGAGCTTTATAGCCCGGAGAGCTTTTGTAGCCCGGAGTGCTTTGTAGCCCGAATTCCTTCTTCCTATGACACAGAAAGCTTTGTAGCCCGAAGAGCTTTTGTAGCCCGGAGTGCTTTGTAGCCCGGATTCCTTCTTCCTATGACACGGAGAGCTTTGTAGCCCGGAGAGCTTTTGTAGCCCAAAGTGCTTTGTAGCCCGGAGCCCTTCTTCCTATGACACGGAGAGCCTTGTAGCTCGAAGAGCTTTTGTAGCCCGAAGTCCTTCTTATGACACGGAGAGCTTTGTAGCCAGGAGAGCTTTTGTAGCCCGGAGTACTTTGTAGCCCGAACTCCTTCCCATGACACAGAGAGCTTTTTAGCCCGGAGTCCTTCTTTCTATGACACAGAGAGCTACTCGAAGAGCTTTTGTAGCCTAGAGAGCTTTGTAGGCCGGAGTCTTTCTTCCTCTTATTGACAAGACACGCTTCCATAGTTATGAGTTCTTTCCGTCGACTTGATACGTGCCTATGGACTTGGGGTCTCTCTATCACCTAAACAATTTATGTGTCTTTTATCTTTGAATGGAACCTCTTCGAGCTTCCATTCAAAGAAGGGCAACTGTTGACACCTAAAATTTTACAATTTTATTTAGCATTTAATCATGTACAAAATTAGGAATTAGTCATTTAAAAAAAACAACAAAACAAACAAAACAAAAAAAAACAACAAAAAAAGAGAAAAAGAAAACGTGGAAGGGGCCAGGCCAGAACTCGCGTTGGCCCGGCCTATGCTGCCTTCTCCCTCCTCCATCTTCGCATAAGAAACCCTAGAAATAGGCAAGGGGAGGATAGAGGGAGAAGGAGGGCTGGAACCAGAGAAAAAAAAACAGAAAGAGAAAGGGGCAGAGCATTGAATAGAGAGAGGGAACTCAAGAGAGAGAGAGCTTGAGGAAAAATGGCAACCACAATGCCGCCGTCAGCAGCGGCATTCGACCGACGCTGACCCCGCCGCCACTCGACCTAGAACCCAAATTTGAAGGCGTCGTGTGGAGGAGATCAAATCTGGCAGGATTAGAGACGTCGTCCGAGCAATCGCCGCCCTCTGTCCCCGACATCATCTGAGCCATCACCCTTCGAGTGACACCGAGGACTCCACCACCGCAGCTGTAGTTTCGCAGTAGCAGGAGCTCTAGATGCCGTCACCATTGCAGCCCTTAGCCAAGCCAACGCCCTACCCAACACCGCGCCGCTACTGCCGCTGCCGTCAGCCACCACCGCTTCTCACCGAGCCTCCGCCACTCCCACCGCAACTCGCCTCTGCCAGTCCCAAGCAAGAGCACCGCCCACCTTCCACCGCGAAATCTACAACGCCCGTCATTGCTACTCCTGGCCACTACCGCTCCGTGCCCGTCTGCTGACCCGCAATTGACCACCAAGCGTTGTTCATTGGCCCCGACAAGCTACTGTTGTTATTGCCTCTGCTTGCCACCGTTGCTGCCATCGACCTTGCAACCTAACGCCTCCGCCTGCGAAGCAGCCTCTACTCCGGCCCTGTCCGTGAGCTAGCGTCAACGCCTGCTGTTGCTGCCTTGCTGCTCCATCTCTGCTTGCATTACCGCTGAAGTTCCCTCACCGGCAAGCTCACTCCACTGCTCAGAACCACAGCCGTCGTCGTTCCTACTGCTACTGCCGTCGTCCGCCACCCACCGCACCGTCGCCGCCGCCGAGTTGCCGATGTCCTTGCCATCCCCCTCGGCACCACGAAAAAACCCTGTGGAAGAAGACGCAAACCAAGTCAGAACCGAGTCGGTTGTGGATCTCAATCAAGTAGGGTTTTGGGTGTATTGGGCCAGGCATACTTGAGTCAGGCTTGAGCTGTTTTTGCATGTGGGGTCTATTTAAAAAAAAAAATTAGACCAGACTGGGCCTACATATCAGGCCTAGTCCGACTGGTTTCTGCTGGCTTGGGCCGCCTGGCCCGATTCGATCCAGGTTCAGGCCCTCTGGCTCGATCCTAGGCCTTTTGCACCAAACCAGGTCGAACCCAACCCAGGAATTCGACCCGGTTTGTTTTAAATATATTATATTATTATAATATTAAAATAATATTTTAAAAAATTTTAAAAATTTTAAAAACACAAAAAATATTTTTAAAATATTAAAAAAGATTAAAAAATTTTGAAAATCCAAAAATGTAGGTTTTGATTAGAAATGACCATGTATTGCCTTTATAGTGTATTTAGACCTTTAATTACTCGTATATTGATTATATTGCATGTTTAATTTACCTGATTAACTATGTTTGCAATTGCTTAGTGGCATGTGTTAATTTTACTGCAATTAGGATCTTAATAGCTATGATTGTTATTTTAATGATTGTGCACCCATATGATCACTTCACATGTTAGTGGATAGGTATAAAATTAATCCAAACTGCCTGCCAAAAATCATTTTGTTAAAATGAACAAGATTAGGTACCGAAATGACACTAATTGGTCAATTAGTGTAATCAAGTCCCCAACCCTAGATTCTCTGGTTGCATAGGATGTGAGGTACACTCACATGTCTCACTTGGTTTCTAGCCGACCCCAATAGGCTAGTGGCGACTCCTTTTGTGCAAAAATTCCTAAAGAATATCCCAATGTCATGCGGGGTATAGGCTTGGGAGAGCCCACGCCTAATCATGGGTTTTAGCCCATCCTTTAGACAATACCCCTAAACCTATTCCCCCTCCCCCTCGAGGGATAGGTCGCGACAAACATGAGATATCGTTGTTGGATAGAACTTTTCAAGGACTACGATTATGACTACGTTAAGTCGGAAGTCTTTGATTGCATAGATGATGGTTTACGAGTGGATCCTACTCGAGGAAGTTCAAGATTCAGATTTCAAATTTGAGGTAGGCCACTTTTCAAGTCTTATGGCTACCCTCAAAATTGAACCGGAAATGCATATAAGGATTG
This sequence comes from Eucalyptus viminalis, assembly GCA_014182385.1. Classification (NCBI taxonomy): domain Eukaryota; kingdom Viridiplantae; phylum Streptophyta; class Magnoliopsida; order Myrtales; family Myrtaceae; genus Eucalyptus; species Eucalyptus viminalis. The sequence goes on along the minus strand of CM024534.1, from coordinate 6,209,987 downwards.
AGACATTACAATTGATAGACCCTGAGATCTAGAAAATTCTGCAAAAGGATGCGGAAAAGAGGAAGGTTGACTTTCAAGTTACTAAGGACGGAACACTAAAGTTTTGTGGACGATTGTGTGTACCTGACGATGCAGAGCTTAAGGAGGAGATCTTGTCAGAAGCCCATCGTAGCAATTATAGCATTCATCCAAGCAGTACAAAGATGTATCAGAATCTACGTCAACACTATTGGTGGACTAGTATGAAGGTAGATATCGCTAGACACGTTGCCAAGTGTTTGACATGTTAGCAAGTGAAAGCACAACATTACAAACCTGGAAGACTTTTGCAACCTCTCGAAATTCCCGAGTGGAAGTGGGAACATATCATAATAGATTTTGTGATGGGGTTATCTAGGAGTCAGCGAGGTAATGATTCCATATGGGCCGTAGTCGATAGGTTGACGAAATCTACTCACTTCATCGCCGTACGGAAGGACTTTGCATTGGACAAATATGCTGAATTGTTTGTGCAACAAATAGTTTGTCTTCATGGAGTGTTAGTGACAATCATGTCAAATCGAGACCTGAAGTTCACGGCAGCTTTTTGGAAAAGTTTACAGATTGCCTTAGAAACGAAGCTGCAGTACAGTATGGCCTATCATCCGCAAACGGATGGCTAGTCTGAGAGGACCATTCAAACCCTCAAGGATATGTTGCAAGCTTGTGTATTGGACTTCAAAGGAAGCTGGGAGGAACGGCTTCATCTAGTTGAGTTCGCCTACAACAACAGTTATCAGCAAAGTATTAAGATGGCACTGTTCGAAGCATTGTATGGTAGAGCCTATAGGACTCCAGTTTGTAGGGACGAAGTTGGAGAACGTAAGATTACGGGCCCTAAGTTGGTTCAACAGTCAGTCGACGCCATCGAAGTCATTCGAGAAAGACTTAAGACCGCTCGGAGTCGTCATAAGAGTTATGCAGATAAGTGATGTAGACCATTGGAATTCCAAGTTGGTGAACACATATTCCTCAAAGTGTCACTGATGAGGGGTACCTCGTGCTTTGGCAAGAAAGGAAAGCTAAGCCCGAGGTATGTCAGTCCCTTTGAAATTTTGGAGCAAATTGGGACTTTAGTGTATCGTCTCGCATTGCCGCTGAGACTTGCTCAAGTGCATAACGTCTTCCACGTGTCGATGTTGAGGAAATACGAACCTGATCCAACCCACGTGCTGAATTTCAAGGAATTAGACATGGACAAGAGAGTGTCGTACGTGGAGAGACATGTTCGAATAGTGGATCAAAAGGAGCAAGTGTTGCATACCAAGACGATTCCCTTGGTTAAAGTGGTTTGGCAACACCACGGAACGAAGGGAGCCACGTGGGAAAGTGATGAGTCAATTAGACATAAATACCCCCACCTTTTTGTAGAAGAACTGTAATGGTTTAAATTTCGATGACGATATTTTTATAAGAGGGGAATAGTTGTGACATCCCAAAATTTGACCCCTGATTTGGATATATGAAATGGTTGTTTTGTCGACATGCTTATAGTTATTTTACTCGGAGTTGTCCCCTCACAAGTTAACTAATATATTAGGTGAGGCCGTTAAGGGATATAAACGCGACAAACTAGAGAATTCGATTAGAAATCGACTGCTCGACCATAATAATCGGCAAGGGTCAATACGACACCATTATAATCGAATTGTGATCGGATATAAGTCGATTCAATGGAATTACATAGTCGAATTGCGGGCGATTCCGCACGATTGCGATATTCGCGTCGAACGGCAATAACCCAATTTTCTATTGATATTATATTCGGGACACTTAATTGAAACCTTATGATATTATGACAACCGAGAGTCGTCTACGATTCAGAGATGCACAAACGTGAATAAAAAATTATCAACCATGGGTCAAACGCGCTAAAATCCTTAAAAGCTACCCGATAGATTAGGTCGTACTAAAGTTGCGTTTAGTCGATTTTAACCACGAAATTGAATTTGGTTTCAAGAATCGGACGTTTGAGCAAGTAAGGATTCATTTATAGGATGTCTTCTTATCTTTCGGAGAATTTTTGTCGAGTCCGAAATTTTGTAGAAAAATCAATTTTTGGACAAACAAGAAAATTAAAGGAAATTCGGATGGGCTGAATAAATGGATTATTTGCTACCCAAAAAGGTTTTATTTGTGAGAAATAATAGGAAAAATGGGCATTGCATGAGCCATGAACTTTTGGGCATGAAGACTTTGAGGCGATAGTCATGAGTAGTTAGATATTTCCCTAGGTTTTTTTATTGGCCATATCCTTGACTTGTGGTTCTCTCTCTCTCTCTCTCTCTCTCTCTCTCTCTCTCCAATTCCCCCCATGTGTACGTGAACCCCTTAGCCGACCATCTCCCTTTTGCTTCTTCTTCATTTCCCTCATGTCTTCTTCTTCTTCACTTTGTTGCCACTAGCCATTTCCCTTCCATTTAGACCCAGTTCTGTTCTCTTTCATTTCTACTGCCGCACCACCATCAGAACACCACCACCAACTCTAGCTTCCCATCTTCAAGCCATCCCACCGGCGCCGAGACTTTAGCTACTCCTCAGCCCAGCCAGCCCCACGTTCAGCTGCCTACACCTCCACACTCGATGCCAGCAGCTTCGTTCCAACTCAGCCTCGTGCCTGTCCGCCTTAGTTCTGCCACTGCCATTGGCGCTATCCAGCCGCGCCCATCCAACGCAGCAAGCAGCCACCGAGGCCACCAAATCGAGCTGAACCAAGCCTCCTTGGCCGAGCCCTTGTAGAGTCAACCCCGCCTCCGCCAAGCCTTCGTTTGAGACACGGTAGTCTCGAGTTCTTGCCGCCATCTTAATCTAGTGAGTTAACTCCCTAATCCTTGATTAGGCTGTTAATTGCGTTTAGGGGGTTAGATTAGTGCTAAGATGGATTAGTGTTAATTAGTCTTGGTTAGGTTTGTGATGTCCTGAAATTTGAGCCCTTTGAGGGATGAATGAGCGTGAATTTCGTCAATGCATTGTTGGTTAATCTCACTCAAAATTGATCACTCTTGAGATACTGACCTTGAGGGGAAAGGCTAATGAGGATAGAACTCGTATGACTAAAGAACTTGACCTAGGAAAAACGACTTGACTGTGAGAATTGTGTGAGGACGATCCTCTATATAGGCAGGCCGATTTCAAGAACGAGTAGAAGTCAATTCGCAGATAGAACATAATGGGACGACGGGTGATTCCATTTATTGTTATCAAACCTGCGAACGACCCTATGTCAATTCTCGGTAATCGTGTACTTTGAAATAAGAATCTACCTTCGGCAATTTCTTGTAGTCAAGGATGTCCATGTGTCGAGATGTCTTGAATGTGGTTTGGCACGAGTCAGTTACGCGTGAATCCTCGAAACCGTTTGTCAATTTGAGTTGTACCAAAATGGCATCCAGGCGAAATTGACATGGCATGAGAATTCAATATTGGACTTCGAATTTTTGGGAACGTCTGGGATGGACTTTTAGAAGATGCTACTTCGACAATCGACAGTGCCAGTTAAGCCGAGTTTTTGGGAAAAATGATTTACGGACTGAGGAAGCGAGCCTTTGAGGACGTGGGCCGGGTAAGGCCAGTTTGGGTCTCAAGCCCAAGATGGGATAGCCACCATGGTAGACCTAAGATAAGCAAGTGAGCCCGTTGGATCCAACCGACCAATTTACCTTCCAAGCCCATTGTCTAACATTGAGCCATTTCGAGCCCAACCAATTCCCGAGCCCGTTCCTATTCATTTCCTAGCCCGTTTCTTAGGCCCGCCCTTCATTTTCAGCCCAAGGGTAGATTAGGAAATGTGCAAGGTGAAATGACCATTTTGCCCCTAAATATTGTGAGGAAAGTCAAAAAGGAGAGAAGATAATGTCACTTGCATGGGGACTTGAAGCATGCATTGAGGGGCCTTAATGAGGCTTGACATCCATCTCTCCCATCACTCTCTCTCCTCCTCTTCAGCCAAGAAATTCGTAGCCCTCTCTCTCACCTTGTTTCCTCTTCTTCCTTCTTCTTCTCCTGCAGACCTTCCTCCAAAAACTTGAGTTGTTTGTTGCCTTCTCGTGAGAATCATCGCTCGTGCCACCCACCACCGTGCTCAAGACATCTAGTATGTACGCCCTATGGAGGCCATTTGCCGGTCAGAGCCGCTGGCTGACCCGCCAGCCGGCCAGAAGCCAACACCGGTCTAACTGCTTGGTCCCTACACTGCTTCGTCTTTTCAGCCTTTTTCCTCTTGTTCTGACCCAATCTCCGCCCAACGCAGGCACCAACCAATCCCCCTTGACCCTTAGGTGTCGCCGGTCGTCGGCCAGCCACTCGCCAGAGCTTCGGCCAGCCGGCTCAGCTCCTTTTTCTCCTCTGGCAGTCCAGTTTTCCAGAGTTGTAGAGGGAGTCTGAGTTTGTTGCTGTTGTTTCAGCCTTGGGACTACCTTGGATCGCTGTGGTTGAGGTCCCCGGGCGTCGCCTTCATCGCCGCCGCCGTGTTCGTGTCTCCAACCCGCTTAACGGGTGAGTTTAGCCCCTAATCCTTTGTTTAGTGCCTAAACTTGCTTAGGGTTGGTTTAGTTATGGCTAATTTTAGTTTATGAGGTTTAATTAAGTTGCATTAGCCCTAAGATAGGTGGTTAGATAGGTGGTTAAGATTAGTTTAGGCTAATCTTGCTTTTTGTTAATTAATTATGGTTTGTGTTTAATTAAGCATGTTTTTCCTTAATTAATTGATTGTTTGTCTTAATTAATGATTTACTTAATTTCTGAATATAATTTATTAATTATTGAATTTTGAAATTATACTGTTCATAGTGCACTGTTCACGCACACTATTCATCCAGAAGCGAAAAATTACCTTGTTTCATGTGTTATGATCATATGATGTGAATTGCACGTGTCATTGCATGGACATCCGTATGAATCATGTGGTTTTCACAAAAAAGGGAAAAAAAATGATTTGTCCGGGGGACATTGGAAATGGACCACTTTTATGAGAAATGATTTGAGGTTGTATTTGCAAGTATGTGTGCATTGGCTAATACTCAATGATAAAAAGTGGGTTGTGGTGGTATGTTTACATGATCACTAAGTTGAATCCGCTACCCCGATAGGAGTTCGGGGGGTGATAGTTGATTTACCCGCTGCCCTGACAGAAGTTCGAGGGGTGATAATGTGATTTACCCCCCGCCCCGACAGTAGTTCGGGGGGTGATAGTCTGATTTATTGGAAACCCGACAAGGGTTCAGGTGTGGCCCTAAGGGACATTAGTAATCGGAACACATGTGGATGCAAGAGTGTATGAGAAACATGGCATCATTGGTTCCGATTATGCATGAGTTGATCACATTGTTTATGACACACACGCATGAATCGATAACGTGAAGGGTATGGCAATGGCCAGGTGAGATCGCTTGTAATGCGACTCGTATGTGATTGATGAACTGTATCATCTAATGGCCATGTGCATTGCGTGTATTGTGCTGAGATATAATGTGCAGGGTATGACATATCGAGTAAGATTGCATGCGAACCGACTGTTTGATTGTTGGTTGGCCCTAGCTGTTATTATTTGTTGTTTGCTGGTTGTTGGTCATTGGTTTGCTTGTGGGGTGGTTCTGGAGAGATACCTCGAGTTGAGTTGGTGTTCTAACCGGAGCTTAAGGGGAGAACTCGCTGAGATTTTATCTCACCGGTTATTATATATAACCACTTTCAGGCCCTTAGAATGGCGCACCCGCTGTCACGCCCCGATCCTCAGGCACGCACACATCCTTCTACTTGGTCGATTTTATAATGCGATATCCCAAGACTACGTATCGCCGACCCTTTCATTTTTAATAACACATGCGGAAGCAGTTATAAATCCCCAGACAATAAAATGATGGGATAGAAAAGCAATGTCATAATTTTCATATTGAAATTCACAACCATACTTTTATACAGAGCATAGCTCAAAGTACTTTACAAAACTATTCATAACTTTCTGTCTCACACTGTTCACATTTAGATAGGATTCACAAAAGAGGATGGGATTTCAGTCCTCATATGGGAAGTACTCAGGATCATCCTGATCCTCTTCTGACTCTTCTTCACTAAGCTCACATCCTTCAAGCTTTTCATCTTTTACCGGTTCATCGTCCTCTTCCGGTTCCTTCTTCACAGGCTCATCTACGGGCCTGAAATGTTGTCCCACAACCAGGATGAGACTACGTCTCAGCAAGTTCTACCCCACTAAGACTCAATTATGAAACCAATATGCTAACCAGGCTGCCTATACACGCATGGGTCGGAGGACTTACCTTGGCCTCAGATTCCACCTGCATATTAGCACAATTCAATAGGCACCCTAGCAATCACATCATAGATCGATATCTCAATCAATCGACCTAGTCGATTACATGTCAATCAAACCATTCAAGGTCAAATCATTTCTCAATATAAAACCTCCCATTTGCACTCTCAGTCACAGAGCTACAATAATGCTCTCGGGCATCGTTTTCGCCAAGGTGTCGTATGTACTAGATAGCATTCGTGCGTTCTTAAAGGCGCCATTTTCACCGGTGATATTCTTAATTACCGAACCACGTATGTCCATAATGATGCATGTAGTAGACAGCACTCGTGCGTTCTTTAAGGCACCGTTTTCACCAGTGATTTCCTTATCACCGAACCACGTATGTCTATACCTCGTACCTGATCAGTCTCAGCCAAGAGTATTCTTAGTTTAATCTCCCGATTCTTTCCACTTTACAACTCATCAAAGCATTATAAATGCTAAATAACCATATTCGGCTATCTATCGATCAAATTCAATTTCACTCAATTTCAATCAATTTAGGAATAATTCCTCAAATTGCACAATTAATTCAATTCAACACAACGTAGAGCTCAAATAAATAAACGGACTGCACCACGACAATCAGCACGAAATTTCGGTCGTCGGCTATCATTGCCTAATTTCCGAAAAATAAATAATTAAATAATTAATTTCAAAAATTAATAAATAAATACTAAAAATCCAATTTAGGCCCGTAATGCCTAATTGAAGCCCGATAAGGGTCGAGAAAAATCCCGAGATGTATTCTATAAATAGTATAGGTAATTCTCTAGCTACGTACACTAACCTTCTAACTAATATGCAATGCAATTAACTAATAATCACTAATCCATTGTAATCTAACCACCTAATTGCACTTAATTAAATCTAATCAACCCTTAAGCATAATTATCTACTAAGCAAGGATTAGTGAGATTACTCACTTGATTAAAAGTGGGGACTGGGACACCGTGACGGCAGCCAAAATCAGGCTTTCGACGACACCGGCGGGCTTGGATTAGGCCTTGAACTTGGCCCAACAAATCTTAGCCCAACTGAGATTTGTCCTTGATTTTAGGCTGGACCCAAGTTGGGTTAGGCCTACTGAAGGTGGGCTGGCTTCTTGGGCTCGAGATGGGCTGGACTAAGCTTGGGCTTCAAATTGCTGGACTGAACTTGGGCCAACTAATTTACGTGGACTGGACTGGGCTGCAGCTAATCTTGTGTTGAATTCAGTGGCCCAAAGGACCAAAGCTCATGGGCAGAATTTGCTACAGGGCTAGTCTTCGGATGGGTTGTTGGACTGAAGACCGCTGGGCCGACAGACTGACCTAATTCGCTCGGTTGTCAGGCCAGACGCTGAACTGATGAAGCTCGAGCGTGAAGATGGGAGCTCGGTGGATTCCTAGACGCGTGCTGCTGGGGCGTGGAGACCAAAGGGGAGCAACTCAGACGCATGGAGATTCTTCTTCGGTGGATGGCGTTGTTGGCGACCGATTCGTGCACGGGCGTGGGGCTTTTGCGATCAACAAGGAGCTTCGATTGTTGTTGTTGTTGACCGAAGGAGCTGAGCTTGGACGCATGGAGAAGCGACAAAGCTAGGAGACAAAAGGAAGTGGAGATGGGCGGTTGCAGCTGTTAAGTTGCTCTATCCTTACTTGGGGGCGCTAGCGCACGAAGAGAAGGGCAGATGACGCAGATGAGGGGAATTACAACTGCTGGCGGAGGAGATTTCGTTCGGTGGGAGTTGGAGGCTTGAGAGAAATGTCCAGAAAGAGAGATGGATAGAGATTAGAAGTGAGGGGCTCTACTTGGCTTGATATTTTGCACACTTGGTCTTCAAGCTTTCATTCTTGGCCAAGCATATATCCTTGGCTCACATTGAACCACACTTGCACTTCTCACAACCTCTTGAAATGGTCCAAAGACCATAAGGGATGGGGGGCACACGAATTTCATAATAATTGGCTTCAATTGGACTCAAATTCTCTCTTGAATTATACCCAAATAACCTTAATAAATTCAATTGATCACCCATTGATCATCTCTGCATTTTTCCTCACTCAATAATCCATCATGCATCTCAATTTTTCCATCAAAAACCATCTTCAGCATTTTCCGCACAAAAACAACTCGGCGACGACTTTTTTCCCAAAAAGTCTCGCCGTCGAAAAAAATCTTCGAGACTGAGTCGACACTCCTAGAATTTACTGTGACATGACAAAAACTTCAATTTCTGAAATCGGACTTAAATTCATGGTTAATTTCCATTCAACGTGTTTTTAGCGTGATCTATGCTACCGGGTAACTTTAAGAGATTTTTAGTGCAAATGACCCATGGTCGATTTTCTTCAAGCCACAATGAACCCACTCGACTCAATGATGACTCTCGATTGTCGTGAAAATCTCGAGAATTCAATTACGAACACAAGGTACCAAAACGACAGTAAAATCATATTAGTGTCGGTCGATGAGAATTTTCCAATTTAGTGGTGTCACCCACAATTAGCCACACATCTCAATCGAACCAACTTATATCTGATCTCAAATCAATTTATATATGTGCCGTAATGATCTCGACAGATGAGCACGGTCGAGAAGCCGATTCCTGGTCGAATTCTCAAGTCTATTTGCCTTAAAATTCTTAACGGTTTCCCTAGATAGTCTAGTTATCTCTAGAATGATCAGTTCTAAGAACAGCCCTATAGACGCGTCAATGAAATGCCCGATTTATTCAATAGAAAACATGACTGAAAATCTGGGATGTCACACCCGCTGGTGCGATTCGGGATCCCTAAAGACTGGGAGACCGTCGTGATGCACCACCGCTTCCTGGGTCAGGCGCATCTTTATGAGAAGTATCTCTCCACCATCTAAGAGAATGAGGGATTTGGACAATGGATACCCCATCGTTTCCTAGCGTGGTTCATCCGGCAAGGCGATATGCTAATTAGTCATCTACAAGGTTTTAACGGGCCGCCCGATAGGGGCCCTGAGGATGCTGATCGGGATCCCATGGAGTTGGACCCTCCTGATGGTGCAGTGGAGAATCCTGCCTCTTCTTCACCATAGATCGACCCGAACGCCTCCGACTACGACTCGACGAAGCCTGAGTCCAATGGGTCTGAGTGATAAGGGTGCCAAACCCGAGGGTTCATTTTGTATAGTTGAATTAGCCTAGCCTAGTTTCCTTTTGGTCTGGTTTAGAGGATAGATCGGCTCCTCTAGTGGGCTTGTAAATTGGAAACGATCCTTCGTTGGTTAATCCAATAAAAATGTATATACGAGTAGTTGCTGTTGTTCTTGTTGTTCATCCCTCTATCCCTATTTGATTGCTCGATTGTCTGTTTGACTGGGGGATGATTCGTTTTCCACTTGTGCATAATGAAAGATTAAAATGAATGGTTGTCGACGAGTCCTAGGACATCGCATTCTATCGATCAAGGCAAGGGGTTGTTGCGTGCTTGGGGTTCGGGGCGTGACAAGGTTAGTTTACCTTATTTAGGTTAGTTAGTTTGGTTAGGTTAGTTAACCATGGTTAGGTTAGTTAATCATGGTTAGGTTAATTAAGTTGGATAAGCTTAATTAATTGCAATTTACTTAATTGATCATGATTATTAATTAATCGTAATTAGCGTATTTAGTAACGGATTAGCCGTTTTGTCGAATTTTACACTCGTTTTCTTGGATGCAATTATGCGTGAATTTGAGTGCTGCTCGTGCAATATTATGTGATTGGTTGTTTTATGATAATTATCCATTATTATTGCAAAAGATGGTTTTATTGGCATTTAAATAGAAAGAAAAATTAGGTGTTGGGTTTGGACACCAAAAATTATTTGCTCAATAAAACAATGAGGTTTTAAACTAGGTGCATACAAAGTTTGATGGATTAATTTTGAGTACGTGAGCACCTATGAATTTATTTCGGAAAGTTTGGAACCAAAAAAGAAAAAAAGTTGCAAGGTTTATTGGTTCAAAAGGAATTTTGGTGTTTTGGGCTAATTGACGGAAGATAAGAAATGGGTTTGATTGATGACATGCTCGCATGGTCACTAAGTGGAACCCATCAGGATGCGTTTACACAGGATGATGCTCCTTTGTGGAATGCCGTCTAGGCGGAGGAAGCTAGACATTGCCGTTCGCGGATGGATTTCGGAACGAAACTCCTGTGTGGAATGCCGTCTAGGCAGAGGATGCTAAACGTTGATGTGCCTGACGGAGCGGGACGATGCTCGGTTATGTTGGATGACCACCGACTGTTGAGTTGGCCGTGACCAATGGGTTGTAAAAATGGGAACACGCCTGAATGGTTGTGCTATTGCACTCGATTATGGGGCAAAATTGTTTGGCACGGTATGGGACGTGTCCAAAACGGTTTTACCTTATAATTGGGACCCATGTGAATATTGAAGGATGAAAATTATGTGTTCCGATTATTAATTACGTGTGTTGTATTTATAAATACATATGTGATGCGCTAATATGTAGGGACGTGCCGAGGCAAAGTGAGTTTTGTATGGTGCGTGTTTAGGACCGCCTTCGAGGCGAATTTGCGTCCTAATCGAGGTTTAGGGTTTTGACTCGTTGAGATTTATCTCACCCCGCCGTGGTTAACCTTTTCAGGTCCTTAGAATGGAGAATACGTCCAGTCCGATTCGGGGTTCCTTGGGAAATGGACTACGAGTCTACCTTTTTCCCTATTCCCGAGACCACTCAGACTCGCGAGTTAGTGGTGACTACAATTTGGGTTGATGAGGGTCTCCTTCATTTAGTACCTCATCGCTTCAAAACGTGGTTCATTAACGAGCGCAATGGTGCTCGGGAAGGTCCCTGACAGGGTTTTGATGGGCCATCCGTTGGAACCGAGGATGGGGAGTAGGTCACCCCATGGACATCGACATCTTGGATGATGTCGTGGAGGATCCAAAGCCCAAGTCGGAGGGATCCGGGGTGTAGGTTGCCTAGGAGTTCTTTTTGAGACAGACTTGTGTATATAGAGTCCTCAGGTTAACTTGGTATGTTTATTTTTATTTTTATAAAGTGTAGTTTGTGAAAAATTACTGGCATGTTTTTATTATCCCTATGTTTGTTTGTTGGCCAGGTGTTTACTTAATTCGCTTCCGCATGTGCTTAATCGAAAGATAAAATGAATGGGTCGGCGATGCATCCTAGGACGTCACATTTTTAATCGATCGCTGAGAATGTGCACGTGCTCTGACATATAATTTTAATTATAAATGACATATAATCAATTTGGTTAGAATTTCTCACCATTGGCACTAAAGTGATCGTTTTCCTCTGATTTATCACTTAAGTGAGCTGGCAAAAACTTTTGGCACTGAAGTGAGCGCCCCCCGTACATAACTTTTGGCACTTTTAGTGTACTTATCCCAATCAGTACCGATATGATAAAAATGAGACATCAGAATTTTGACCTTAGGGTGGATTATATATGCAATGCTATCATTTTTTTTGTAAACATGAGATACTAAGTCGTGCACATTGGGTATTAGCTGATTCTTATCGTCGGTTTTATTTGCACCAATATAAATGATATGATACATTTGAACCTGAGAAAATCATATATATTTCAGTAAAAGAAGGCCATCCAAAAACACATGACTTATGGAGACAGAGGTTTGACGTGGGTTCATATGTATCAATATTAGCTAATTATTTCATTCCTGATATGTCATTTGTTTATAACATGGACAAATTAATTTTGTTAGTCACGCGTGTGCACTAAAATGTAGATGACTATCAAATATGGTCAATGCGTTGAATTTCATCAGATCTGATGATGCATTACATTATTTTTTATGCATGTGGTTTTTATGCATGCACCACATGCATCTTATGCTTTGTCTCACAAGAAGGCGAAGGATGCAACTTGCATAATACAGGGCTTAAACAGTAGCTGCGTGAGTCTAAGCTGATCCTGGAGTAGGACCCACCATAGTTGATACTTTTTGTTGGAAATAGCCTAATTATGCGAAATATTCATCTAGTGTGTTCGTTGGAGTCATCAAGCGAACGTTAATGATTTGTCATTGATTTTATATATTTCCCTCTCAGTGTTTCCTCTTTGAAATAACATGAAAAAGTAAAAAACATCTTTTTCTGCAGCAACTTCTCTCTTTTCGTGTTCTTATATCACCCTTTTTACACATGCATGTGATCATGTCCAGAACCAAGTTAAGACAACATTTTGAACATCATTCCACGCAACGGCTAAAGAAAACGGCCCACAGATGCATGACAATACTGCAAGGCTCTAGAGGTATTTCCCATGCGACTCAAGTCACCATGTAACACTTAACCCTTGATTACAATAAGCAATAGTATAAGGCTCTAAAGGTGACCCACGTGAAGTTTTGTCCTCGTGTAATACTTAGTCCTTTACCTGCTCACAATCCATTCACATATATAAGCAATAGTATAAGGCTCTAGAGGTGACCCACACGAAGTTTCATCCTCGTGCAGTACTTAATCCTTTACCTGCTCACAACCCATCGGGTTCTCTCAACACAACACATGTCACCTCAACGTTCAATAGTCACATTTCCATGACTATAAACAATCACACGATCATCAAGTATAAGCTCTAGGCATGTCACAAACCAACAATATCATCAAATATGCACAAACTAGCAAGCATTGCACCAATAACACCACAAAAATCATAACCGGCCATAACCGGTAGAAACGATCCACTCGCGCGTCTCCGAGTTTAAATCCAGAATTTTAATCAAACAAGTTCGGAGAAAAAGGCTATAGGCTATAGGCTATAGGCTATAGGCTATAGACTAGTTATCTCGTGAGTGGCCAACTCAGAGAAAAAGATTATAAGCGCGTTGATGAAAAGTTAAACTTATTCAATCGAAAATAGAACCCAAAAATCCAAATGTCATATAAAGCTTGCATCTGTTTTCTTGCTCACTCTGTAAGAAATCTCTCATTTATTCTTGGGTTTTATATATTCATAATTCGTTTAAATTCATGATGGACATGGACTATAATTTGCTCGGGGAAGTGAATAGGGCCACTGGCTCACAGAACGAGAGCTAAATTAAGTGTGTATCCTTATCTTAAGTTATCTTTTCACATCCAAAATCTCCAGCGTGTAGCTGCTGGCCGGAGATCAAAACTCTTGTCCCTTCCAAGTGGACTGTGGAAAAGGGGCAGAAAACGGTCTCCATAGAATAAAGATGAGACATCGGAATCTTGAACTTAGAGGATTATATATGCAATTTGTAGAGATGAGATCATTAAGTACTAGCTTATTCTTGTGGTAAGCTTTATTTGCACCAATATAAATGGCATGATACATTTGAATTTGAGAAGATCGTATATATTTTGGGAAAAAAACAAGGTCATCCAAAACACTACTTATGCAAAAAGAGGTTTGACATGGGTTCATATTATTGGAGAAATCTTCATGGAGTGTTTTGAAGCTGACAAAACGTTTCCATCAGTCTAGTCTGAAGATTTGCAGACTCTTCTATTTAAAGTCTGAAAACCTCCGGACTGCCAGACTCAAGACTCAGTCTATTCTCATTGACAGTTTCTAGTCCGTCGAAGAAGGCCTATCCAGGACTGGATGTTTCGTTAAGGATTTGACCTTATCGACTGAAGAAGATCTCTTGGCTGGATATGACATAACGGAATCCTTTATTTGGATCAAGATTGATTCAGAGATTGAGGATCCGATGATTGGCGAAGTATACTTGGAAGGTTCTACTTATGGAAACCGAGATCCTGATTGTATGGGCGAGCAGGATTGATGGGCTATCGTCATGTTCCTTAAATAGCTCGAATGATCTTCCTAATTGATTCTATCCAACGGGAAGATTGGAAGAATTCCTTTGGTAAGTGCCAACGAGTATGATGGCATAAAGGAGTATATAAGGAAGACGTTCCAGTTGTTCGAGTGTGTGCGCAATAGAAGAATTCCAAAGTCTGAAGCTCTTTGTTCTTAGTCAATTCATTTACTGAGCGAAATCTTGTACGCAAAAGAAAGTCTATATTCTTGAGAAACCTTGAGGAAGTGTGGTAGAGTATCTACACTTTGGAATCAAGGGAGAGCTTTGCTGTAACAACTCTTTTGTTCATAGTGAAATCCAACCGGTGGGTTGTCAGTGCAGAAGAGTGGACGTAGGCTTGGAATAAGCCGAACCACTATAATTTATGTGTTCATTTTCTCTTCCCTACTATCTGCTTTACTTTGATCATAATTCGTTTTGTTAACAAAAGGAGAACTTCCTTTCTATTGTCTGTTTAGTATTGCTCACTTATCACGAGAAACTATTTTTACACCTATTCACCCCCCCTCTTGGTGCTTATATTAGCTATCTCAATTGGTATCAGAGCCTGTGTACTCACTTTGTTTGAAGTGTTTTACTTCAGAGTTAAAGATCCATGGCTAGTATGTTGGCTTCGGGGCTGGTAGAAGGCAAAGCAATACCGGACCGCCTTACTTTGATGGAAAGGAATACAACATATGGAAAAACAAGATGAAGGCGTTCATAAGATCAAAGGATCCTCTGGAATGGGATGTGGTAGACAAAGGAATCATTCCTAAAGCTGCACCTATCTTAGAGAGAGGAAAACAAGCTGTTGAGTCTAGTGAAATGACTCAGGAAGAGATAACCAAGAGACAAGCTCTTGATGCAAAAGCAATTTATTCTTTATATTGTGCTTTGTCACCTACTGAATATAACAGAATATCTTCTTGTGTTATAGCCAAAGAAGTTTGGGATATATTACATATCACCTATGAAGGAACTGATCGAGTGAAAGAAACCAGAATCAACATTCTCCTCGGTCAATACGAAGCCTTCAAAATGAAATCGGGAGAATCTATAACCGACATGTTTAGTCGTTTTTACAGAAATCGTGAATGGTCTTGAAAATCAAGGTCAACCAATTTCTGATCCAATGAAAGTAAACAAGCTACTGCGTGGACTCTCAAGGATTGGAATCATATAAAGACCTCAATAAGGGAGACACAAAGAATTATGCCACTATCTGTCGATGAGTTGGTTGGGACTCTTCAGTCTTATGAAGTGGAGCAAATCAATGAAGATGAAGATCCTAAAGGTAAGAAATCCATTGCATTAAAATCCAATGATGATTCTGATGTTACAGATTCTGAAGACGATATGGATGATGAGGAGCTTGCTCTCATGATAAGAAGATTCAGAAAGCTAAACAGAAAAGGAAGAAGATTCAATCCAAAGAAACGAGTTTTCAAAAGCAACGAGACTAAGTCTATTGAGGATGATGAATCCAATAGAGATGTAGTCTGCTTTGAATGTAAGAAAAAGGGACACATCGAGACCCAATTGTCCCCTTCGAGGAAGAAGAAAGGAAAAGTTGAAAAGTATCGAAAGGCTCTCAAAGTAGAAACCGGAGTGATACGAGAATGTGAAGAAAGTGATGATGATTATGCCAATATATGTCTAATGGCACAATCGAATTGATTCAAACTCCGAGACAGACTTCAGATTCGGACGGTGAATTTGAGGTGAGTAACTTTAAAATCCCTATTAAAGTTTCTAAATACATTGATGAGTTGTGTTTTAGTCTCAAGACTTCTCTTAAAAGGATTTCGAACTTAAAAAGAAAATTCTGCACTAAAACAACAGGAAAATATTTTGAAAGAAAAGGTTAAATGTTTAGACATGAATGTTTCTACTCTTAAAGAAAGTGAAGACAACCTTTCGAAAGAAAATGCATTTTTAATAAATGACATATCAAATATTTCCAAAAGATTTTCTATAGGATCTCGAGAAACTTGAGAAAATTCTTTCAGCACAAAGACCTTACTTCAATAAATCTGGTTTGGGAATGACTGTGGAAACCATTCCTTTAATTGATTTTCCTAAAGTGAAGGAAAGAATTAAGCAAAGACCCACAAGAGATGCTTACAAAAATCATTTCAAAAGGTTTTTGTAAAACCAGGAGGTCGCAATGCTCTCGATGTTCTAAGTGCAATAGTTCGATCATTTTGAAAAAGAATGTCCTATGGTTTGGAAACATGTTAAGAAAGTATGGGCAAAGACCGCATATCATATTAACACCAACGGACCCAAGAAAATATGGGTACCAAAGAAAGTTTGAGTCTCTCTTTTAAATGCAGGTCACTATCAAGAAGAAGGTAAAATGGTATCTGGATAGTGGATGCTCAAGACATATGACGGGAGATTCAAATTGCTTCATAAAGCTCGTTCAAGTAAATGGTGGAAAAGTTTCATTTGGAGAAAACAGCAAATGAAGAATTGTGGGATTCGGAACTGTAAAGATTGGAAACCTCACAATCGTAATGTTTCCTTAGTGGAAGGACTCAACTACAATTTGCTTAGTATCGCCAGCCCGTGCGATACC
The DNA here is from genome assembly GCA_014182385.1 of Eucalyptus viminalis. Lineage (NCBI taxonomy): Eukaryota > Viridiplantae > Streptophyta > Magnoliopsida > Myrtales > Myrtaceae > Eucalyptus > Eucalyptus viminalis. Next base: position 6,193,267 of record CM024534.1, on the reverse strand, counting down.
GATTTCAAAATCAGCTTTCAAGAAGGAATATGTTCGGAACCAGTAAAGATTCTACTCGATCATTCATGGGTCGAAGACATGGAAATATCTACCTCTTGGATGTCAAACCAGATGAATCGCAATATCTAATCTCAATTCAAGACGAAGCAAACTTATGGCACAAAAAAACTTGGGCACATCAATATGAAGCAAATAGCCAAAATTTCAGCAAAGAAGCTTGTTCGTGGTCTACCCAATCTGTCATACCAAAAGACTGATCTATGTACACCATGTGTATTGGGAAAGTAGGTAAGAAACTCCTTTAAACAAATAAATCAAGTTTCCACTAATCGTGTACTGCAGCTTCTGCACATGGATCTCTTTGGACCAACCAGAACTCAGAGCATTGGAGGTAAGAAATATTGCCTAGTAATTGTGGATGACTACTCACGATTTACTTGGGTATATTTCTTGGCAAGTAAGTCTGAAACATTTTCTTACTTTGAAAAGTTTGCTAAAAAGGTCCAAAATGAGAAAGGGTATGTTATTTCAAGTATACGAACAGACCATGGAGGTGAATTTGAAAATCAAGATTTTACAAAATTCTGTGATGAATCTGTTTTCAGCATGTGTTCTCCTCTCTATATACTCTAGAGCAAAACGGAGTTGTGGAAAGAAAGAATAGGTCGCTTCAAGAAATGGCTAGAACTCTTTTAATTGAAAGTAATATCTCTTCACGTTTTTGGGCTGAAGCAGTTTCTACAGCATGTTATATCATTAATAGAGTTTTTCTAAGGCCTATTCTGGAGAAAACCCCTATGAGTTATTCAAAGACAAGAAGCCTATTGTTTCATATTTTCATGTGTTTGGATGTAAATGCTTTATATTGAAAAATGCAAATGATCGAGTTAGCAAGTTTGAAGAAAAATCAGACGAAGGCATCTTCCTTGGATATTCAACCACAGGCAAAGCCTACAGAGTCTACAACAAGAAGACTCAATCTGTGGAGGAATCAATGAATGTCAAATTCCAAGATTCTATGCAAAATGAATCTATTCAGACTCATCTTGAAGAATCTGAACCTACTCCGGACTCTACAAAGTCTAAATCTCAAGAAGCAGCTCAGACTTCGAAAGACCAGAACAAATGATTGTTGAAGATTCAAATGAAGAAAAGATCAACAACGACAAATCAACTAGCAACTAGAAGCATAAGTCCAGTCATCCCAAAGATCTCATTATTGGCGACATTAATGAAGGAATTCGCACAAGATCCAAAAGGCGCGAAGAGGCTAGTGTAGTGGCTCTTATTTCTGAAATAGAACCCAAAAGCATAGAAGAAGCTTTATCTGATTAAAACTGGATTGAAGCTATGCAAGAAGAACTCGGCAATTCAAGTATTAATGATGTCTGGGAATTGACTCATAAACCGAAAGGTAAATCTATTATTGGAGCTAAATGGGTTTTCAGGAACAAGATGGACGAGAAAGGAAAGGTCATAAGAAACAAAGCAAGACTCGTGGCCAAGGGATATACGCAAGAAGAAGGGATAGACTATGATGAAACTTACGCACCAGTAGCGAGGTTAGAAGCAATTAGATTATTACTTGCTTTTGCTTGTTATAAGAATTTCAGGTTATTCCAAATGGACGTCAAAAGTGCTTTCCTGAATGGATTTATCCATGAGGAAGTTTATGTGAAACAACCACCTAGGTTTGAAGACCCAAGGAAACCAAACTCAGTATTCAGACTGAAAAAGGCTTTATATGGTTTAAAGCAAGCACCTCGAGCTTGGTACGACAGGCTGATGTTTGCATTTGTGCCAGATTTCAAGCAGACCCTAAAGAATCTCATCTAAGTGCTGCAAAGCGTATTATCAAATACATTGCATCTACTTCAAACTTTGGTCTTTGGTATCCTAAAAATGGAGACTTTACTCTTCTTGGATACTCAGACGCAGACCTAGCCGGATGCCGAGTTGATAGAAAGAGCACCTCGGGTACCTGTCAACTACTTGGAAACAGGACAGTGTCTTGGTTTTCAAGAAAACAAAGTACAGTAGCTCTTTCTACAGCGAAGCGAGTATGTAGCTCTTGGAAGTTGTTGTTCACAAATTCTCGTGGATAAAACAACAGCTAAGAGACTTTGGAATTGAAGATTCATGCATAGAGATTAAGTGTGACAACACCAGCGCAATCAATCTCACCAAGAATCCAATTCTTCACTCAAGAGTAAAACATATAGAGATTCGACATCACTTCATTAGAGATCTTGTTCAAAATGGAGAAGTTTCGATTCAGTTTGTTGACTCAAAGAATCAACGGCGGATATATTTACAAAGCTTTTGGAGAAAAATCAATTTGAAGTTATTTGTTCCAGACTCAACATCTTGAGGTTTGAAGAAGTAAAAATCTAGAGACTCTCAGACTCAGTCAATCAAGATTTTTGACTGTAAGTTATTTTATTCTCTCTCAGATTAAATCTCGAAAAGGTACGATCATCTATCCATAATTGATTTTTGCTATTTTCAATTTCCGTGATTATTGCAATCTTTCTTTTTCGAAAATGGAGTTAATTTTAAATGACAGTTATCTAACTTTTGAAAAAGGTAGTTATTTTTTAAAAGGCATCTTTTTACTTTCCTTTACGACGTTTTGTATGCCTCTCTTCGACTGTCTTATATACTGTCGGTTTCTCTTCGTCTTACTCCAAAAACTCTAAAAAGCATCGATCTTCCACTTCTGTCTTCTTCTCTTGTTTAATCTTCGAAAAGTTGTCATCTTTCTTGGGAAAAACAAGTTTGGAATCTTTCAAAGACTGTGAAAGATGTCGTCTCAAAGGAAGTCTTCGAGGATCGCAAATAGGGGACCGCAGCAAATGCGTGAGGGGCCTACGCACTTTGATCTCACCGAGGAAGAAGAGTCTCCTAGTCAGTAGCAGAGCCCACAACATTCTTAGCAGCGTCCATCTCCTCCATCTAGACCACAGGATGTTGCTCATCGAGAAGAGGAAGAAATAATCAAAGATGCAGAACCCGTAAGAACTTTTAAGCCCTCTTTTACCTACAAGCTTTATCGTGCTTTGAAAAAGGGTGGAACTCCTTTGAACTACATTGACGAATTTCTGAAAGACAAAGGGTATAAAATTGAAACCTTCTTTTTACGCACAATGGAACGGTTGGGAATTGCCCCTGCTGGGTCGGCGGAAGAGGCAATGGCAAATATCCCAAGCAATCCACGTGTTGGAGGGCTGAATCAGCTAGATGGGAATGATGATGACAAGTTGTACAGTCAGTTTCAACCGATAATGGGTGTTGCAGCAAAAATTCGGAGCAAAAGGACAGACTTGTTTCGATCGGAGGAACACAAGCATCTATACTCTAAGTTGTTGAAGCGTGGGGTGATAAACCCTAGAAGTGTGGATTTTGATTTCCTTGACTCTGTGAACGTTAATTTGCGGGAAAAATTCAGTCTTCTTCAACTTGAACAGTTTTGTTACAATCTACGTAAGCCTATGCTTGAACTCATCGCATATTTCTATTCGAATCTCGCTTTCTTTGATGCGAATAGATTCTCTTTTAGTGTCCGAGATCAGGACTATGTGGTGGATGTAGATATGTTGGCTGATATGATTGGGGTTGAAAAAGGGAGATATCAACCTATCAATGTGACTATTGCTCGTGCTACGTTGGAACTTGTTAAGGATAGAAGAACAGAGGGAAAGATTTCCTACTTGAGGATGAGTGCGTTCAATATTCTACTTCACAAGATTGTGATTAACTGCCTCAGACCAAAATCTACTTCAAAGACTCGATGTTTCAAACTCGAGGCAAAGCTGATGTATGCCATCAATGCTGGGAAAAAGTTCTCTTTCCTCACACTATTATGTTCCACATGTACGGAAAGCGTGGTGAAGGACAAGGGTCAACTTCCTTATCCAGCTCTTGTGACCAAGTTATTCAGAAATTTGAATGTTCAGCCTCCCCGGATTCTCTGTGTTAGAACTTGTGATCAAATGGTAGTGGGACTGAAAATGGTGTCTAAAATGCGTCTGAAGGAACTCAACAAGGCGTTGGAGAAATTCAAGGAGAAAACCCCTGCTAAGACTCATCAAATCTCTTCGGCAGCAAAAAGAAAAGGGAAGGAGCCCATGGTTGCTCCATCCAAGAAAAGAAGAGCTCTCATCGTTGAGGATGAAGAAGATGAGAATGACGTCACCATTTCTGCAATAGCATTGAAGAACCTGAGTCGTTCTGTTCCAGAATCAACAGAACGACAAGAGAAAGACACAGATGAGACAAAACAGAGGACTGGAGAAAGAGAAAATTTGGAAGCAAAGGAGAAAGAAACAGAGGAGAGAGAAGCAGAAGAAAGAGATGCAGAGGAGGAAAGAATTGAAGAAGAAGAAGAAGAGAAGAGAGGAGATCAAGAGGAAGCAGAGCATGAGGAACACTCTTCTCCACTTGAAGGCATGGAAACAGGGGGAGATCGTGAGAAAAGAGGAATGTCCTCATATCCTGCCACCAGTGAAGGAGTAAGGCCCCGTTTGGTTGGGCTTTCCCAAGGGGCTTTCGGCCCCGAAAGCCCCTTGGGGAAAATATTTGGTGTTTGGCAACCGTTTTCGAAAGCTATTTGGCCAAATGTCAGCATTCCCGATGCTGAAAGCCCAATGCTGGGGAGGACCGGCTTTGAGCATTGGGCATTTTGGAAATGCCCATTCACTATTCATCGATTACTGTTCATCTTCTTCCTCCTCCTTCCTTATTCGTTGACTACTGTTCTTCGTCTTCCTCGCCGGCCGAGAGTTCGGCTTCCCCGGCAGCCGCCATCGCCGCGTGGGGGTCCCGCGTCCTCGGTGACCACCGCCAGGGGTGGCGGGACCCGTGACCCAGGCGAGGCCGCCTGAGGTCGCGCGGCGAACCCAGGCGACGCCTGCTTGGGTCGCACGCCGCCCGACCTCGGCGGCGTCGCCCGGGTTCGCGCGCGAGCAGCCTGGGTCGCGCGAACCCGGGCAGCGTCGCCCGGGTCGCACGAACCCAAGCGGCGTCGCTCGAGGTCGCGCGCGAACCCGGGCGGCCGCCTGCCTAGGTCGCGCGGACCCGAGATCCGGCTGCTGGGCGAGGCCCGGCGCGCCGCCCGAGGTCGCGCGACCTCGGGTAGCTGGCCGACGGCCGATCTAGGTTCCCTAGACCTTGGCCAGCCTCGCCGGCGGCCAGATCTGGTTGCCGGTGGTTGGCCCGCCGTTGATCGAGTTTCGATGGAATAAAAGCCCCTTGAAAATGTTGGGTTTACCAAACGGTATTTACCCCCAAAGTCACTTTCTAATGCCCAATTTGCCAAACATCCAAGCATTCCCGAAAACTCCTTTACCCCAAAGATATTTGCATTTGGCCAAGGGCATTCCCCAAAAGCCGAACCAAACGAGGCCTAAGCCGCTCTCCAGCGAATCCGAGAGGACATCTATGCCTCTCAATTTCCTGAGGAGGGACATGATGTTTCATCGCCCAATTTGCGTGACTATGCTGATTTGCCATCGTCTACCTTTACTCCATCTGATCGTGCAGAAGCCAGTACGCAGACTGATAATTCAACAGATTTTTGCAAAATTCTTGATGTTCTCTTAGAGATGCGAGGTCAGATATATGCTATGGGATGCGAAGTACAGAATTTGCAAACTGCAGGCCAAGCTTCTTCAGTTTCTTTGAATGATCAAATCCAAGCCCTTGCTCTTCAGATTCAAGCAAATGCTAAGGGTGAAGATGTGGCTCAACTAAAGGAAGAGTTGAAAAAGCTGGAAGGCATTGTCCCGTCAATGGGAGATTTCCAGCTTGTTCGTGTTCCCAAGCAATCTTGATTCCATTCACTTTCCATCTCTACCTTTTTAATGATGACAAAAAGGGGGAGAGATGTGATGCAGATTTGAACTTTGAACTTTTTGAACTTGAACCCTTGATTTGTTTTGATGTTTTTTTTACTTGACTTTTGTGTCTGGTTGTGGACTGGATTTGGCATTGACTGTTTATCTTAAGTACTATTGATATCTTATGGCTTTACTCATCTACAAGACTAACCTATTTTCTGTGGTTGCAGATTCTAGTGTTATCATTAAGCCATTTATCTTTATGAGATATCCATATTTGCTTGAGTAATGTTTTGCAGGTCAAAGTTATCCAAATCTATAGGAAAGTTTTGTCACCATCAAAAAGGGGGAGATTGTTGGAGAAATCTCCATGGAGTGTTTTGAAGCTGACAAAACGTTTACATTAGTCTAGTCTGAAGATTTGCAGACTCTTCTATTTAAAGTCTGAAGACCTCCGGACTGCCAGACTCAAGACTCAAAGTCTATTCTCATTGACAGTTTCTAGTCCGTCGAAGAAGGCCTATCCAGGACTGGATGTTTTGTTAAGGATTTGACCTTATCGACTGAAGAAGATCTCTTGGTTGGATATGACATAACGGAATCCTTTATTCGGATCAAGATTGATTCAAAGATTGAGGATCCGATGATTGGTGAAGTATAATTGGAAGGTTCTACTTATGGAAACCGAGATCCTGATTGTATGGGCGAGCAGGATTGATGGGCTATCGTCATGTTCCTTAAATAGCTCGAATGATCTTCCTAATTGATTCTATCCAACGGTAAGATTGGAGGAATTCCTTTGGTAAGTGCCAACGGGTATGATGGCATAAAGGAGTATATAAGGAAGATGTTCCAGTTGTTCGAGTATGTGCGCGATAGAAGAATTCCAAAGTCTGAAACTCTTTGTTCTTAGTCAATTCATTTACTGAGCGAAATCTTGTACGCAAAAGAGAGTCTATATTCTTGAGAAACCTTGAGGAAGTGTGGTAGAGTATCTACACTGTGGAATTAAGGAAGAGCTTTGCTGTAACAACTCTTTTGTTCATAGTGAAATCCAGCCGATGGGCTGTCAATGCGGAAGAGTGGACGTAGGCTTGGAATAAGCCGAACCACTATAATTTCTGTATTCATTTTTTCTTCCCTACTCTCTGCTTTACTTTGATCATAATTTGTTTTGTTAACAAAAGGAGAACTTCATTTCTATTGTCTGTTTAGTATTGCTCACTTATCACGAGAAACTATTTTTACACCTATTCACCCCCCTCTAGGTGCTTATACTAGCTATCTCACATATGTATTAGTATTAGCTAATTATTTCAATCCCGATATTTCATTTACTTATAGCACGATAAAATTAATATTGTTGGTCATATGCATGCACTAAATGTAGATGACAAGCGAATATGGTCGGTGATATTGGAAATGCGATGGATTTCATATGCATGGACCACAATCATTGTATTTGTCTGGCAAGAAGGCGAAGAGGGTGTGTCGCAACTCGACCTTGGCGCCTAGGAAATCCTCGAGTGACGGTGTAAGGTCGGGATTAGAGATACTTGACTATGAGAGCTCCCTCACGGTATATTACTCCAAAAGATGTCATCACCTCATTTTTTAGGATCAACCACGTGAGTTTGCTCAATCACAATCGTGAGCTCTCCCAAGCTCACATCTCACGTGATAGCGGGATTGTGTTGTGATTCGTCTTCACATGTACAATACACCTTAAAAAAGGAGATTAGGTGTAAAAGACGAATTTAGGGATATATTTATCACAGTAGCCCTCTCAATCGTACTTTCACCCAAAAAGATGGTATTGATAAAGTTAGTAAGAACACCTTCCACGCATCTTTAAGTTTTTGAAGAAAAATCGTATTTTCTTTTCCTTTTACTCACGGACCACAACACTTCCTCTCCATCGATGAAAATAGATAGGCATGCTAAAATGATATTAATGAATATCGACGAGGTCCAAAACGATCCGAACATTAGACATTGGAGATACGCACCTCTCAAGACGTGGTAAAACTGGGTGTCGACACTCTCATTCTAGGTTATTAAATTCAGGAGACACGCACAACTACCACCGCTATGAAATTATGGTTCCTCCTTTCTTCGTGACGACGGAAAATTGCTATTGATGTTTCAAGCGATAACAAACTTGTGCTCATTATTCTCCAATATTTCATTCTTTCCAGTTGGTTATAAAAAAAAAAATTAAAAATTAAAAAAGATAAACAAGAAATTTCTTGCTTTTGACCTAATGTAAAATGATGGATGGCCGAACTAGATTGACTAAGAAATCATGTCACCTACTACACTATAGTCAGTTGTGAACCCAAAAATCACATCACTTACCATTCAGAGAATTTTCCATATCAGATATAGATTATATAAATCAAGTCCATATGACCCATTTAACATGGTCGTGAGGCCCACATAATTAATAATTCAAGTGGTCTACATGATCTATGTAACATGCAGTATTCTTGCACACTACTCAATCTGCTGCAATGGCATGTCATCAGATTCACCACCAACACATGCACATTAGAGAACAGCAAGAAATTTCTGTTCTCCTCCCTTGGAACAGAGAAAACATTGATATTTGAAACATGTGTGTTCATTAAGTTGGATTTTGAGTGATAGTGATAATAACGATCATTGTACGCAAATGCAACTCTTAAAAAGGAAGGAAGAAGAACCTTGTTGATCTGAAAACTGGAAAATTTGCAAAAAAACAACCAACCATATCAAAGAGAAACAGCTCATAAAGCATTCATACTCATCTCAAGTGGTCTCTACTTGAGGATCCTTTTGCCTAAAGACAAATACCCACGTTCACTTACACAGCATCAATCTTGAGAGTAAAAAGGAAAAGAAAACAAAGGGCATACATCAAAATCTGAAGCCGCTGCCTCCGTGTCATGACTCACGCATTTTTTGTTTTTGTTTTGGATTCTCGAACATGACTCACGCATTTCAGGGTCCGATCTCTTCATGCAAAAAGTACATTTTTGAACATATGATGTCTCCATCATTTGGCGGGTCTTGCAAGGCATGACTTGAAAATTTTGAGTCATTTTGAGGTTGCCAGCGATGAGAGAAAAGGACATTAAAGTTATGTTAACGCCTCCTTTCTTTTTTATGAATAAAGAAAATAATATCTACCTTAAGGGACATGTTTTCTTCCCATTATAAATGGACGTTCTCGGGTACATGTTCAAACAACGATGGCATCCTACTTCTGCACTAGCTTCATGCCTACACTCTTGTGTGCACTCTTCGTCATTTAAACCTTGAATTTTAGTCATTCCAACGCCTTGACAAATGTAAGCTGCATTGGCTCTAAGAGGGAGGCTCTTTCAAAGTTCAAGCAGGATCTCACCAATCCTTGAAGACGTTTGGGGTCGTGGACCGACAAGGGTTGTTGCAAGTGGGAAGGAATTTAATGCAGCAAGAAGATTAGTCATGTCTCTACGCTCAATCTTCATGATCCTTGTCATGGTCTAGAGAGTTGCAGCCTGGGAGGTAAGATACATTTTACTCTAAATGAGCTGAAGTTTTTAAAGTATTTAGACCTCAGTTTCAACAATTTCGCAGCCCATCAAACCCGAAAGTCCTTGACTTCTCTTCAGAAGCTGGAGTATCTCAACCTCCCATTTGCAAGCTATGGACATATATCCAATCAACTTAGTAACCTTTCCAACTTAAGGTACTGGGATCTTAGTATTGAGAGTACGCAACAAAAATCCGATACCTTCACTTGGGGAAATCATCAAGAGAGAGTCCAAATCTGAGCTCATCAATATATCCAGTTGGATCCACATTTACTCAAAAATCTTAAGCCAGTGAATTATGGGCCAAGTAAGATATATTAACGACTTAATACCACATCAATTAATTGATGTGGGATTTCTCCAACATAACTTACTCACATGTGCATCCTAACAATCTCCTTTTCAAGTGGGAGCTCAATGTTAGGCCCGTCCCCCTTAATTCATGTATCTTTCTAGCCCAACATCATCCTTATGGGCTCACATTGTTACATCACAACGTCCACCTAATCGGAAATAGCAACCATCGGCTCTGATACCATTTGTTGAGAGCATGCAACAGAAGTCCGATACCTTTCACTTGTGGAAATTGCCAAGAGATAGTCCAAATCCGAGCTCATTAATATATTTAGTTGGACCAACCTTCACTCAAAAGCTTAAACCAATGAGTTATAAGTCAATTAAGATATATTAACAACTCAACGTTACATTAATTCTCCGATGTGAGACTTCTCTAACACAACACACATGTGTATTTTAACAATCTCCCCATCACACGTGAGCATCCATTGTGAGGTCTGCTCCCATTTAATTCAAGTATTCTTCTAATCAACATTACTATACCATAATGTCCACTTGCCCGGAAACCACAACTATCGACTCTGATACCATTTGTTAGAAGCACACAGTAGAAGTCCAATACCTTCACTTAGAGAGATCGTCAAGAGAGAGCCCAAACCTGAACTCGTCAATATATCCAATTGGATCCATCTTTACTCAAAATCTTAAGCTAGTGAGTTATGGGCCAATTATGATTTATTAATTGCTTAACGCCATATCAATTCTCTGATTTGGAACTTCTCCAACACAACGTACTCTTATGTGCATCCTAACAATCGCCCCTTCATATGTGAGCTTAGTGTTAGACTTGCTTTCCCTTAATTAAGGTGTCCTTCTAGCCCAACATCATTTTTATGAGCCCACATTGTTACACCACAACGTCCACCTTCCCAAAAACAGCAACCATTGGCTCAAATACCATTTGTTGGGAGTGCGCAACAGAAGTCCAATATATTTCTCCTAGTGAGATCGCCAAAAGAGAGCCCAAATCTGAGCCCGTTAATATATTCAATTGGACCCACCTTCACTCAAAAGCTTAAATCAATGAGTTATGAGTCAATTAGGGTATATTAACTACTCAACACTGCATTAATTCTCTGATGTGGGAATTCTCTAACACAACACACTCGTGTATCCTAACAATCTCCCCCTCACATGTGAGTTCCAATGTTAGGTCTGCTCCCCCTTAATTTAAGTAATCTTTTGGTCCACATTGCTACACCACAATGTCCACTTGCCTAGAAACCACAATTATTGGCTCTAATGCTATTTGTTGGAAGTGCACAGTAGGAGTCCGATACCTTCACTTAGGAGATCGTTAAGAGAGAGCCTAAATCCAAGCTTGTCAATATATCTAGTTAGATCCACTTTCATTCAAAATCTTAAGCCAGTGAGTTATGAGTCAACTAGAATATATGAACTACTCGACACCACATCAATTCTCCGATGTGGGACTTCTCCAACACAACTTCCTCACACGTGCATCCTAACAATCTTCCCTTCACATGTGAGCTCAGTACTGGGCCCGTTCCCTCTTAATTCAAGTATCTTTCTAGCCCAACATCATCCTTACGGGCCCACGTTGTTACACCACAATGTCCACCTACCTAGAAACAGCACTCATTATTCTAATACCATTTATTAGGAGCGCACAATAGAAGTCTGATATATTTTACTTGGGGAGATTGCCAAAAGGGAGCTCAAATCCGAGTCCATTAATGAATAAAGTTGAACCCACCTTCACTCAAAAGCTTAAGCCAATAAGTTATAGGCCAATTATGATATATTAAGTACTTGATGCTACATTAATTCTCCAATGTGGGACTTCTCTGACACAACATATACGTGTATCCTAACACTTAGTGGGTGAATGTTGACGACTTGCTTTTCATTTCCTAGTTGTAGACAAGCCCTAGAGCCCCTATGGATCCCACCCTCACGATTAGGCATAGAAACAATGACGTCGTCAAGCTACCCATCTCTTGCGCTCACCGGGAACCACGCTATGCACGAAAGATGGAAACTTTGATAAGGACAGATGGAGTTTGTGTGGCCACTGTCAATTCGGTGAAGAAGAAGGAGGAGGAGGAGGAGGAGGAGGAGGAGAAGTTATCCTCTTGGTTCGTTTTGATGTACATTTGAGCGATCTCCTAAAGTGTCAACTGCAAAAAAAAAAAAAAAAAAAAAAAAAAAAAAAAAAAACGTGGATAGAACATGAATGCATGTAGATATGGCCCCATGGTGACATAAGCAAACACAAGAAAATCCTTTACTGGGGCCCACCTCAGAAACACATAAACTAACAAAATGGAGAAACAACCATCATCTCCACATGTGACCTAAACCAACCAATTCGGTTCGGTTTGATTCTTAATTCGACCTGGGCCTAAATTCATCTCTTTGGCTTCTTTGCCTTGTGAACTACCTTCTTGTCAAACCCCTAATATCTGAGTTGAGCCCATGAGAGCCAAATCTCTAGCGAATCTATCTTCAATCTTAAGTTTGAAATGGGTCGCCGCGGAGGCCATCTTGGAGGGACCAGCGTCGGAACCTCATGAAATCTGGCGAGGAGCCAACCCTTGCAAGCAGGGTGAGAGTCACCTATGCCAGATCTAGCAAGGGTCGAGCCCTTGTCAGATCCAAAAGCTGTGGAAAGAGGCGACAACATCAGATGGAGCCATAGACGACCTCGAGGATGCAAGGGCTAAGGGAGAGGGAGCCCTCGAGTCGTAAGTGCTGATGAGTGGGTACGACTTAGGCTTGTTATTAGACCCGATAGGGCAACAACAGGGGTAGCAGATTACTTCAATGGTGGAGTCGTCGCCGACGGTGAGGGAGGCACTAAGGTTGGGCTCGGGTGAAAGAGAAGGCAAAAGGAAAGCAAAGAAAATAGTAAGAAGTGAGAGGGTAAAGGAGAAGATAGAAATTTGACCCAAAAAAAAAGGAGGAGATAGAAAAAATCTAAGAAGTGAGACCCCTCACATACACATGTCACACGATGAATGGATTACTGGTACTATTTTGATATGCAATGTACCCATTTGAGTCGTTGCCTAAGGGTTATAAAATGGGAAATTGACATAAGTAATTCCTAAACTTTGACTTAATGTGTAATTCAGTTCCAAATTTTTTAATTAAATATGTAATGTGGTCCCTAAACTTTTAATTTGTTCAATATAGTTCATAAAATTTTGCTACGTGTTCAATCCAGTCCTTGAAATGCATGAAAATATTCAATGTAGTCCTTTCATAATTATGCAAGACTAAGGACTACAGGGATTCAATTGAACAAGTACCAAAAGTTCATGGATTATATTGAATAAATTAAAAGTTCATGGACCACATTGCGCATTAGGTTAAAGTTATAGGACCACATTGAATAAATTAAAAATTCATGGACCAAATTATACATTAGACCAAAATTCAAAAATTGTTTGTCATTGTCCCTTGTAAAATAACATAATTGGGGTAGGTGTGATTGGGTCCAGGGTGGGTAGGGTCTAGACCTGGACCCTATACCCGACCATATTATAACCAGTTCCCTTTTTTTGGACCATATACCTGACTTTGGTTGTATTGAACCATGTACCCGACCCACCCTATTTTTCCTGTCTGGTTCTAAGGTCAACCCTATTTCCATTGGAGCCTGTTTTGCAATCTCCTGATATCCTATATGACTTCGAATTTTATATTAATACGCGAGAAAATGACATAATCCTTGTAATTTGTATTGAAACATTAAGCACTTGTAATAAATAAATATATGACCTTTTTGACTAAATGAAAAATTAAGGATTCACAGGGCTAATTATAAAAAATAAAATTATAAGGCAAAGAATTAGCAACAAATATGGATCTATTATTAGTCTTATTCTCACAACTATTATATGAAACTACTCATTTATGCAAGCATAAATCCTCCTACAAAAGAGAAATTAGGCGAGCCCATCCACGTGGTACACAAGAATTTGGCAGCGATGAACATCGTCCGTCCGTCGGATGGTGCAAGAGGGAGCCAATGAGGGAGGGAAGCAAGTGAGGAGAGGAACGACGACTGAGGAGTGCCGTGCATGTTTGAGATAGCCAAGAGGAAAAATGCCGTGTGATTGTGGGAGTAAGAATAGAAATAAAGGGAAAATAGGGTTTTTGACCTATACTTACAAAACCAATTCCCAAACTAGTTCCAAAACCGGTCCAGGAACCGGTTCCTGGGTGGGTAATCAATCGGACCTGGTTCCTGAACTAGTTTAAACCGGTTCCAAATTTTAGGAACCGGTTCCCAGACCGGTTTCAATGGGAACCAGTTATCAACCCCATTTTTCGGGTGGGCCGGTCCGATTCCCGAGTATAGCCAGTCCGGTTGCACACCCCTAAATTGGGGTACTCGTGAAATTTTTATTATGAACATAATCATAACTATCATCTTTAGCTAAAAAAGTAATAAAAATTACTTTGAATGTGAAAACTTTATTTCATTCTAATTTCAAGGAAAAAAAATCGAAATGCACTTAGCATTAAAAAGGATAGGGGAAAAAGTAGCTGAGGACATATATGTGGCATAAAAATGATTTGGCGACATAATAAAGGATTAACTTGGATTTTTCATAAAGCACACATTCAGAGTATGTATCCTCACAACACTCGCGTACTTTTCCGGTTTTTTTATAAGAATTTCAATCCCTAGGTCATTTTAGTTGTCATTTTTACTAGCATATCTTTATTATGTTCACTTACTTTTTATATTTGTGATGCATGTGAAGAGTTTAAAATGAGTTAAATAAGTAGCCATGGTCTTGACGGGCCTATTTATACATGGGGAAAAACATAATCAAGTCTTCGACATGGTTCTCGTTAATAAAACCATCGATTAACATAGTTCCACCTTGATAATTGACTACGCTTTGATTATAATATATTAAATTCACTACATTTGTTTCGTAAAAAATGAATGATTGAAAAACATTATCCTATAAATGATTACTTGTATAGCTTACGAAAATATATGCTCCAAAGATATTTCCATCGTCCAAAAAAATATTTAAACATAAACTATTGTTGATAATGAAAATATTTTTCATCAACTAATTAGTTCAAGCAAGATGGGTGATCATTTAAAAAAAAAAATCGAATCATTTATTTTCTAACAAACAAATGGAGCTTAAATCGCATATATCTTTCCTTTTATTTAAGTTTATCAACATAATTACTCAACTCGACATAAAACTTGAGAATTTAAAAGGAAATTGATACTTTTAAAAGAAAAGAAAAACATAACAAATTACCTCCACCTCTTACCAATAATTACTCAACACTTGGTTCATCAAAAATTCTGTTTCGTGAATTGAAAAACACAAAAGTAGGAAATTTCCTCCATCTCTAATTAAGTTTGCTTTGCTCGAGAGGCAAGATAGGCCTCAGTATGTGCGTATCACTAATGATGCTATATGATTCAGTGATCAACCATCAATCCATTTGTTTGGATGCAATTACAAATCTATTTTTAAAGCACAAATCTGTTATTCTCTCTATCATTCATGCTATAATGATATGTCTTGATTTCCTTTTTCTATTTGTTTTGAAGTTCAATGGGCTTTGTTGACACCTATTTTTAAACAAAAACAAAAAAAAATTAAAATTAATTATTTAGAAAAAAAAAAAAAGAAAAAGGAATGCACGCTTAGGGGTCGAGTCGGGTTGGATCCGGCCTTGGCCCAACCCACCCCTCTTTCTTTTTTCTTTCCCCACGCTAGGCCCAGCCCAGCCTCCTTTTCTCCCTCGTGCAACCCACCCCAATCTGTCTTCTTCCTCCTTGATCCTTCGCCCGCGCAAACCTGAGGCAAGAGAAAAGACAACACAGCAAAGCAGAAGATAAGGAAGAGCAAGGGTAGAAGAGGATAGGGAGCGGAAAAGATAGGAGCAGGGGGAAACCAGAAAGCAGAGATCAACATAGAGAAGGGAAGGAAAAAAGGGGCAGAAGCAAGGAGAACCGAGGGGGAGGACGGGAATAAGGCATCGCACAGAGGGCAACTGGGAGCGAAACAGCAGCAAAACGAAGAAAGGAAGCCCGAGACGCCTTGCCAACGCCGGAGAGCTACCCATCTGACGCCCTACCACCGCCTGTGAGCCATTGATCAACACCAACCATTGTCATTCTCTCTTGAACTCAAGTAGGAATTTTGTCGAGCACTTGGTGTGCGTCTCTTGAACTGAGTAGGCCGAAACTCATCCCGACCAGTTCGAGCGAGTTTCGGTCACCACCTGCCCTCCATTGTTTTCCTCGTCGCTCTGGCGTGCCTCGTTAGCCCTCCGATTCATGCTTGGGCCTCGACCAAGCTCTAAGCCCCCCAAATCCGCAGCGCACCCCAACTATTCGCTGTAATGCCCCCTCTAGAAACAGCCTTTTCCCCCCTTCCTGTGAAGCTCCAACCAGCTCACCGCCTCCCCTGATCGAGTCGACACCCTGCAGCCATCGGAAGAACAGCTCTACCGTCATCGCGGTGCCCCTAGTCATGACTGAGCGATCGCAACCAAGGGGGTCCAAAACAAGTTGAGCTAGATCTGATCTGGCCCACTCGGCCTTCTTCGCCTAGGCTTGCAAGCATTTTTTTTAGGGGGGTTGGACCCGTCGATCAGGCCCAACCCTGAACCAAGTAAAAACCTGACCATCTCTAGTAGGGCCTGGCCTTTACGGGCAGGCTAACCGATCTGCCCCCAAGTGGATCGGACCCAGGTGGGTTTGACCCAACCCACCCCGAACCGGGCCCAACCCGTCCAACTAGATCAAACCCAACCCGGTTCGCCCTAAAAAAATTCCGAAATAATAATAATAATAATAATATAATATTTAAAAAAATTGAAAATCTAATAAATGCAAGGTTTGGTTGGAAATTGCCATGTATTCCTTTCTTAGTGTAATTAGAATTTTATTTGCTTGCACATTGATTATGCCGCAAGTTTAATTTACATGTTTAATTACGTTTGTGATTGCTTAGTTGCATGCGCTAATTCTACTGCAATTAGGAGCTTGGTTGCTAATTGTCACTTTAATAATTGCATACCCGCATGATCACTTGACATGTTAGTGGATAAATATAAAATCAATCCAAACTGCTTGACATAAACTTTTAAAAAAAAATGAACAAGATTAGGTACCAAAAGTGGACTAATTGTTTAATTAGTGTAATCAAGTCCCCGACCCTAGATTCTCTGGTTGCATAGGAAGTGAGATACACTCACATGCCTCACTTGGTTTCTAGCCGACCCCACTAGACTAGTGGCGACTTCTTATTGCAAAATTCTTAAAAATACCCCAACGTCACACGAGGTATAGGCTTGGGAGAGCCCGTGCTTAATGATGGACCTTAGGTCAATCCTTTAAGCAATACCCCTAAACCTATTCCCTCCCCCCGAGGGGTAGGTTACGACAGCTTGGCAACTCCACTAGGGACTTGGTTTAAACCTTAGAGGACTTAAGTCTAAATCTATCTTGTTCAAAAATAATTTTTGTTTGGCAGCAAGGATACCGGATATGTCCCTAACGTAAGTGTTAAATGTTTTTGCAATTGGAAGTTATAAGGAGAGGAGTGATTATTAACCCCTTGTCTTGCAGGTATGGAGTTGGGAAAAAATGTTTATGTGTTGAACTTTTAAAGTGGTGTTTGTTTATAGACTGTCGTCCATGTATTCCGTGCATTGCACTACACCATGACACACTACCTGCCGTTGAACATGGGCCACATAGGATCACATAGGATGGTGTTGAGGTACATACCACTCCAACTACAACCATGTAGTATGAGTCGCCCATCTCAACCCCGAAATTTCTTTCTTGATGTCAAAGGTCCCCACTCTGGTCTGCAACCATGCGACACGGGTCAGTTCTTTGACGAAGTCGGAGTCATGGGAAACACGACCTAGCCACAATCTTGTTGGTTCGGTCCGGTGATCTTATGGCTCCATTTTGGGCTGTTTAGAGTAGAATTCAAACCACTGCCCCATGCGCATATCCATGTCATTGGCATTTCTACTCAATGGTGTAGGGTAAGTTTTACGATCCATTTTACTTGCAATTTACTTATTCACTTTCCTTTTGGTCGGTCCATGACAAATTAGGTTGGTCGTAACTTTGGTTGGCATATGATGGGAGTCAAGAATCATGTATTTCCATCTTCAAAATAGCTTCGTTGTTTAGGGGTTCTTCCTCATGTCTTTTCCTGCGTTATGTAACAATTTTGCTTTCAATGAAATGAATGAATTGGGGCAGTTAGATCTTTGTCATGGGTTGACCACCTATTTATTTCTTGTGCTTATATATGCTTATTTACCCTTTCGCCAGGCACTAACCAATTGATTGCCTTCTGTCAATCGTCGACACGGCCAAGCGGAGATCTATGATTTGCACTCATGCGAAAGCCAGGATGGAGAACGAAGACACCGGCACACGAATGACCAAGATGGAGGACCAGCTGGCCCAACTTACCGTGATGATGCTCGAGATAAGCCAAAAGCTCAAAGAGCCCCCCGTCATAGCTGTCACTGAGACATCCACTCCTACATTGTTGGGACACACTCCCCCGTTGATGGGAGACCCACACGTCACCAACCTTCCCGAAAAGGAAACTACTAGAGAAGTCCCTTCTGTCACGCCAAACGCCGTCGACTTAGATCCTCCTCGGAAGGAAGAGCCAACGTCCCGACTAGATGGAGAGAGTGAAAAATGCCTGGCTAAGATGGAGGAGCGACTGTGTGCCTTGCAAGGATACGAGCTGAAAGGAGCTGACAAGCTGTCCCCGTATACCAAGATGAACTTCTCCGAGACTTTCCAAGAGCCTGAATTCATGAGGAAGTATGACGGAACAAGATGCCCTAAGACTCACCTTAGGTACTACTTAAGGAAAATGGCTCACTATGCTGACAACATGTTCTTCCTCATTCACACGTTCCAAGATAGCTTAGAAGGCATCGCCCTGACGTGGTTCATCATGTTGGACATCGAAGAGTCCACTAGTTGGGAGGACTTGGCCAATGAATTCCTGAAGCAATACAAGTTCAACACTGAGCTCACCCCCATGAGGGAAGAGTTGACCCACGTAGAAAAGAAGAGGAATGAATCATTTAAGGCCTTCGCACAAAGATGAAGAACCATGGCCTCACAGGTGAAGCTAGCCTTGAATGAGAGGGAAATAAAGCGGCTATTCCTTAAGACATTGCCCCCTATATACTTCTAAGGATTAGTGTACTCAGGATGCCAGACGTTTTCACAACTGGTAAATGTAGGTGAAAGAGTCGAGTGGGCAATCATCGAGGGAAGGATATCTACTGAAAGTGCAAAGAAATTCCCGGCGAAGAAAGATAAGGAAACTGTGGTTGAAGTAGCATTGGTGCAAGAGCTGTTTCTCTCTAGGCCACCTTCAACACCCGTGCATAAGCTTGTAATGGCTCAAGGGAACTAATACCAAGCATATGACAAGGGCAAGAAACCCATTCGAAATGAATTTTCCTCGTTACCATGCCCGTTGTTGAAGTTGATGCCCATTCTCCTTGAAAAGAGGATGGTTGTGAAGGAGGTATGTGATATCCAAAATTCGCCGAACCTGGAACATGTAACGGTCCATGACGGGTCAACGAGTTTGTCGTTGGACTACGTCGTTGGTACCACTTGCAGACGCCGTTTCGTTACTATCATCACCGTGCCGACATGTCACGTATATGTCATGTTCTCGCGTTAGCATCTCATTTAGAAATTTCTTCATGTAACGTCACTCGCAAGACCAACCCCTTCGACATTTGTACCTTACTAAGCGAGCTTTCATGTACGCAGAGACGTCGACTTCCGAGATTGCAGCCACATCAAGATGCCCCTTCTTCATGTGACCGAACACCTTGCAACCATGCTAAGCTGCCATTCCCATGCACGTGAAGAACCCATGCAGCCGCGCTTTCCTCTCCACATTCAGCCGGTCAACCAAGAAGGATTTGTTGACCCATGCAGCCACGTTTTGCATGCAAAGGCTGCCCATGAAGAGACACATTCCCTCTCTCCTTCGGTGGCCGACCAGTGCAGGCCCACGCATGCAAGGAGACACGTCCTTGCATGAGAAATGCAAAGTGTCCCCTTGCATGAGCTGCCCTTTGAGCTGTTGCCGATCTTCGCTGCCACCGCGACTCCCCCCTTTTCGTTGACTTAAATTTTCAATCGGCACGAGGCCGTCTCTTTCTCTCTCTCGGTAGCTTGAATCTCCTTTGTCCAGCGAGATCTTCAGTAGGTTCATTTAGGAATTCTCCCTCCCTCTCGCTCGAGCCTTGCTGCTGACAGTTGCACCACCGCGTCACCGGTCTCCTCGCCATCCCATAGCTAGCTAATAGCCGCGTCCTCGCTCTGTCGTTGTGCCGTCCAGCTCGCTTCAACCACGCCCACAGCCCGCAGCTCACAGTTCACTCACCACCGACACTGCTGGATTTGAGGCAAGTCGATATCTACTAACCTATACGTCTCCGAAGAGACATCCGATAAAAAAGATATCTACTAACCTATACGACATGGACTTCGTCATTGCTTGGTGAAATGTGTCCCGTAAACTAACATTATTCTAGAATACTCGTGCCAAATTGTGAATTCGGGAATCATTGAATTGATTGCGAGCTACGTGAGGAAGGATTTCATATCTGTTATGGTCGAGTTCGAATTAGGGACCATGTACATATTGATTTTTGGCATTTCAAAGCTCTAAGATTTTACACGTGAACTACTATGAAAATTTTAGGGTCGGGATTGAGATTATCGACCCACCAACGTGCTGCTTCCAATATTTTAAGGAATGCTTATGGTTTTTTATGAAAACTATTGTATATAAATCTCAAGTTTTGAAACGTGAGGATATTTTAAGTCCACGCCAGTGAATTGTCGGACAATGATAGGGGTGGAACAATACAACTTAATTTTGATCTATCCTGGTATTTGAACTTGGGACTTTATGTGCGGTTTGTTGCCAATATCTCCAAAGTTTTCACTTCACGTCGACTTACATCATGAATTGGGATTTCAAAAACCAAGGCAATTTCACATATTGTTAATACAAAAATGTTTTGGCATTGAGTTGTTAGATGACTACACCATGGTACTTGAGTAATGATTGCCGTCGGTCTACATTGACGACGATGCCTCGAGGGTCTGGTTTCCTAGAGGGTCGTGATGGTGATGCCTCTAGATGCCTGGGGACTGGTGAGCCCCGAAGGTGCCTCGGGAGTCGGGATGCCTGGGAGGGTGACATAACATGTACTGGTTGCCTAGGGATATCATGACATGATGAGCCCCGGAGGTTCCTCGTAATGCCAGGTGGGGTGCGGGATGCCTGGAGGTGTAACATAACACACTCCAGATGCCCGGTGACTGAAATATGGAACTAGAGGTTCTCGTGATGCCAAGTAGGGTACGAGAACCTGGGGGGATGCAAACATTGGTTCCTTTAGAAGATGGTGGTAGTGAATTGAGATTTATTGAGTTCCTAAATTCTCATTGCGTTTTGATATGCTGTTTTGTTATGATATTCTCCTGAATTGATGCATACGCTTTGCTCCAATTATGTGTTTTGTTTTGGATTGCATGGAATCGGGTAGCGGTTGACGTACGTAATATAGTTTAGTAGAACTTTGACTGCTGAGTAGTTGTACTCACCCCTTGTGGGGCCACTATATTTCAGAGACGTAGAGATGCCACTGCAGCCCGTGTCCTCTGGTATGTTCTATGGTATCTCCATCTACCACATATGGGAGCAGACAGAGCACCCTGACCCCGACCTGCCGGAGATCACGTTTATCTGGATTTGGGTGATTCTTACTGTAGACGCCGAACTTACCTCAGGCCCCGTGCTCATAGGGTTCATTGTCCTGTATGCCCAAGTCAACGAGCGCACGATGGGGCCACTGCTGTTTCCGAAGGATGACGATGGCGGCTCGAGTGGGGTGGAGTAGTGGCGGACTCGAGAGGACGGCAGCAATTTTTGGAAGCCAGGACATGACGACGGACGACAATGTGGATAGACAGCTGGATAGTCGGTTCTATTTTGGTTAGCCAAATGTAGGAACTTTTTGGCCTATGTGTACCAACTAATGTCATCCAAAAGATATAAATAGATCAAAGTGCCTGGTTATTATATCACGTGCATCATTTTAAGTTAAGTTGAGATGGAGTTAGATATTCACTTCCGAAATGAGACAGCGCAAGAACCAATGAACGGCATGGCGGACCTTAAGGGTCGAGGATCGCTGAAGAAGGTCGTCGACATAGGGCGTCACAACTAATGGTATTAGAGCTTTGGATCTATTTGGAGTGATAAGGTGTATTAGTAGAAAAGGAGGACAAAATGATTGCACAGAATAAGGCACTAACTACGGGAAGTTGACTAACCGTGAATAACGGGTGATTGATTTTCACTCTTAAAAAACCGGTAACGATTATGAGTTACCTTTACATGCTAGTAACATTTGTATGTTACTTATATAATCTCAATAACGTGTAAACGTCACTTTTCTTTTAGTAGGTTCGTGACATTAGGTCACTAATTGTTCCTGAGGTAAACGCTTGATAACCTGCAGGAAGTCACGGTATGAACAGGAAGTTCTCACCCATCAAGGGCCGAAGCCTCTACTTCCAAGGTAGAACCTCGAATGGAAGATATTCTGCAAGCACTGGCCAACATAGGAAATTTGATGGAAAGACAAGCTCAACAACAACCATGAGCGGAATGTCGTGCTCAGGGATTGGTGGACCAATCCCTGAAGTTGAAACCACCCAAGTTCACTGGAATGGGAAGTCCTGAAGAGGTGGAAAAATAGATCGATGGAATAGAAAGGATCTTTCGATTGTTGAACTGCATCGACACCGAGAAGATAACCCTGGTAGAGTACCAATTGGAGGGTAACGCCAAATATTGGTGGAGAGCTTCTAAGGACACAATCATTCCACCTGGTACCACTGTGAACTGGGATGAGTTTGTTAGAGCTTTCAATAGAAAGCATTTCTCTGACTATGCTAGGGATAAGAAAATAACTGAATTTGTTCAATTAGAACAAAAGGAGTTGACGGTAGACCAGCATGAAGCGAAATTTTCTGACCTGTGTAGGTATGCTCCTAGATTGATAGAGGACTGAGAGGAAAAAGCTAAGAGAATTTTTTAAGGGTCTGAGGACGGACATTAGGAGGGAACTGGTGCCTCGAATATGAGGGATTATAAAGAAATTTATGAACGGACACAGCTTGTGGAACAGGAAGGGATAAGGGAGCGAATGGAATCAGGGAGGCAATTGACATTGAGTGATGCCCGACAAGGTAAGAGACCCTATCCAACTCGAGAGCCACATTGGGATTCTAAGAAGAAACGAAATTTTCGAAACTTCGAAAAGACCAAGAGTGGTCAGGCTCCGGAAAAAGTGCCGTATCAAGACAACTTTTGCCAAAGATGTGGTCGACAACATGGGCTAGGACCTTGTTTCGATTACCAGAGGTGTTTTGGGTGTGGGCAAAGAGGTCATCTTAGAAGAGACTTTCCACAAGGAGGATCACAGTTGAACGTTTAACCAGTGCGACAAGTACAACAACATGTAGGCGGACCACCTCCACAAAGGAAATCACAGAGACCACCGGTACAAGGAAGGGTGTACGTGATCACCCAAGAGGAAGCGGAAGCTTCCAAAAACGTTATCTCATGTATGATTTCTACAAATGATAAGAAGGCATATGTGTTATTTGACACTAGTGCTACGCATTCTTTTTTGTGTCTGAGAGATATAGACGACTGGGTGAGATAGGAACCAAATCTCTTGACATGCCTCTTCGTATTTCTACACCGCTGAAAGATGTAGTGTTATCTACATTAATATGTGAGAATTGTAAGATATCTATAGGTGGACAGGATCAGGAAATGGACCTAGTGGTGATGATCATGTATGACTTTGACGTCATCATAGGAATGGATTGGCTCCGTAAACAAAGAGCTAAGGTGGATTGTTGTAGAAAGATGATTCAGTTCGACCCACTCAATCAGCTTAATTTTAAATTTTACGAAGATCAAATAAACCCCTCTATAGCCCTCATTTCGATGATAGAAGCACACGCACTTCTTGACGAAGGATGTTAAGGATACCAAGAGAAAGGACACAAGAGGTTTCCGTGGATTGGACAAAGAGTTTCCATAATGGTTTAAAACTGAACATTGAAAGCCAGTTGGTACCCCTAAACCTGACGGATAAGCAAGCCTAGGCTATAGCACTACTAGGATGGATGACCTCCTGAGATAGTGCCTACCCATTTGCCAAATGATAAAACCGTGAGGCTTAGTATGGGATGGTCAAAGCGGACAATATCTCTGTGAGTTAGTCCCTATCGAAACAGGATCCCTCAAGTAGATGTGTAACTCGGGAACGAACCAAGCGAAAGCTGGTTGGCCTGTAACGACCTGGTCCAATGAGGGCGGGGAGTGGTCGCTGAGGCCAGAGGGCCTAAGCAAGGACCGGCTCCTAGCAGGCTTCTAGGATGGCAAAGGGGACAGGAATGAACCAAACTATGCATCGAACAAGAGGGGCAGTGTTTCTAGGATAATTTTATCAGAGTGGCACGGCGGAAATATGGTTAAGCTTGTAGAACTCCCATTTGCTAGAATGAAGTGGGTGAAAGAAAACTAGCATGACCCGAATTAGTGCAAGCTACTACGGATGCGGTAGAAATTAGCAAGAATAGGCTCAAAACGGCACAGAGTTGATAGAAAAGCTACACAAATAAGCATAGAAGACCCTTAGAATTTGGCATAGGAGATCACGTATTCCTAAAGGTATCCCCGATGAAGGGAATATCGCGATTCAGGATAAAGGGTAAGTTAAGCCTTAAATTTGTTGGACCTTTTGAAATCCGTGAAAAGATAGGGGATGTAGCCTATCAAATCTACATGACGTATTCCATGTGTTGATGCTCAAGAAGTATTAGCCCAACCCCGACTCGATCATGAAGTCATCAAGGTGGATGAAAAAGTGAGATACATGGAAGCACCAATCCAAATACTAGATCGAAAGGAGCAAGTTCTCCGAACGAAGAAAATCCCACTAGTTAAAGTCTTATGGCGACACCACAGCGTGGAAGAGGCTACGTGGGAAAGCGAAAAGGAAATGAGGCAAAAGTACCCTCATCTTTTCGGCGAAACGTAAGAGACGTTTAATTTCGAGAAAGAAATTCTCTAAGGAGGGGAGAATTGTGATATCCAGATTTCGCCGGACCTCGAATACGTAATGGTTCGTGATGGGTCAACGAGTTTGTCATCGGACTACGTCATTGGTACCACTTGCGGACGCCATTTTATTACTATCATCACCGTGCCAAGACGTCACGTATTGTCACGTTCTCGTGTTATCATCTCATCTAGAAATTTCTTCATGCAACGTCACTAGCAAGACCAACCCCTTCAACATTTGTACCTTACTAAGCGAGCTTTCATGTACGCAGAGACGTCGACTTCCGAGATTGCGGCCACATCAAGATGCCTCTTCTTCATGTGACCGAAGACCTTGCAACCATGCTAAGCTACCTTTCCCATAAACGTGAAGAACCCATGCGGCCGCGCCTTCCTCTCCATTCAGCCGGTCAACCAAGAAGGATTTGTTGACCCATGCAGCCACGTTTTGCATGCAAGGGCTGCCCATGAAGAGACACATTCCCTCTCTTCTTCGGTGGCCAACCAGTGCAAGCCCACGCATGCAAGGAGACACGTCCTTGCATGAGAAATGCAAAGTGTCTCCTTGCATGAGCTGCCCTTTGAGCTGTTGCCGATCTTCGCTGCCACCGCGACTCCCCCCTTTTCGTTGACTTAAATTTTCAACCGGCAGGAGGCCATCTCTTTCTCTCTCTCGGTAGCTTGAATCTCCTTTGTCCAGCGAGATCTTCAGTAGGTTCATTTAGGAATTCTCCCACCCTCTCGCTCGAGCCTTGCTGCCGACAACCACACCACCGTGTCACCGGTCTCCTCGCCGTCCCGTAGCTAGCCAACAGCCACGTCCTCACTCTGTCATTGTGCCGTCCAGCTCACTTCAACCACGCCCACAGCCCACAGCTCACAGTTCACTCACCGCCGACGCTGACGGATTTTAGGCAAGTTGATATCTATGAACCTATACGACATGGACTCCGTCGTTCTTTGGTGAAATGTGTCCCGTAAACTAACATTATTTTAGAATACTCGTGCCAAATTGTGAAATCGGGAATCGTTGAATTGATTGCGAGCTATGTGATGAAGGATTTCGTATCTGTTACGGTCAAGTTCGAATTAGGGACCATGTACATATTGATTTTTGGTGTTTCAAAGCTCTAAGATTTTACACGTGAACTACTTTGAAAATTTTAGGGTCGAGATTGAGATTATCCACCCGCCGACGTGCTGCTTCCAATATTTTAAGGAATGCTTATGGTTTTTGATGAAAACTATCGCATATAAATCTCAAATTTTGAAACGTGAGGATATTTTAAGTCCACGCCTGTGAATTGTCGGATGATGATAGGGGTGGAACAATACAACTTAATTTTGATCTATCCTAGTATTTGAATTTGGGACTTTATGTGAGGTTTGTTGCCACTGATTTGGTATATCTCTAAAGCTTTCATTACATGTCGACTTATACCATGAATTGGGATTTCAAAAACCAAGGCAATTTCACATATTGGCAATACAAAAATGTTTTGGCATTGAGTTGCTAGATGACTACACCATGGTACTTGAGTAATGAATGATGTCGGTCTACATTGACGACGATGCCTCGGGGGTCGAGTTGCCTAGAGGGTCGTGATGGCGATGCCTCTAGATGCCTGGGGACTGGTGAGCCTCGAAGGTGCCTAGGGAGTCGGGATGCCCGAGAGTGTGACGTAACATGTACCGGTTGCCTAGGGACATCATGACATGATGAGCCCCTCGTGATGCCAGGTGGGGTGCAGGATGCTTAGAGGTGTAACGTAACACGCTCCAAATGCCAAGCGACTAAAATATGGAACCAGAGGTTCTCGTGATGCCAGGTACGGTACGACAGCCTGGGAGGATGCAAATACTGGTTCCTTTGGAAGATGGTGGTAGTGAATTGAGATTTATTGAGTTTATAAATTCTCATTGTGTTTTGATATGCCGTTTTGTTATGATATTCTCCTGAATTGATGCATACCCTTTGCTCCAATTATGTGTTTTGTTTTGGATTGCGCGGAATCGGGTAGCGGTAGACGTACATAATATAGTTTAGTAGAACTTTGAATGCTGAGTAGTTGTACTCACCCCTCGTGGGGCCACCATATTTCAGAGACATAGAGATACCGCCGCAGCCCGCGTCCTCTGGTATGTTCTATGGTATCCCCATCGACCTCATATGGGAGCAGACAGAGCACCCAGACCCTGACCTGCCGGAGATCACATTTATTTGGATTCAGGTGATCCTTACCGTAGACGTCGGACTTACCTTGGGCCCCATGCTCATAAGGTTCTTTGTCCTGTACGCCCGAGTCAACAGGCGCACGATGGGGCCACTGCCGCTTCTGGAGGATGATGATGGTGGCTCGAGTGGGGTGGAGTAATGGAGGACTCTGGAGGACGGCAGCAATTTTTGGAAGCCAGGACATGATGACGGACGACAATGTGGATAGACAGCTGGGTAGTCAGTTCAATTTTGGTTAGCCAAATGTAGGAACTTTTTGGCCTATGTGTACTAACTAACGTCGTCCAAAAGATATAAATAAATAAAAGTGCCTAGTTGTTATATCGTGTGCATCATTTTAAGTTAAGTTGAGATGAAGTTAGATATTCGTTTCCAAAATGAGACAACGCAAGGACCAATGAATAACATGGTGGACTGTAAGGGTCGAGGGTCGCTGAAGAAGGTCATTGACATAGGGCGTCACAAGGTACCTAGGGACAACCCCACAAAGTTTTCCGGGTTCGATGTGACCAAGATCTGCGAGTACCACATGAGAGAAAGGGGGCATGACGTGGATAATTGCTATGTGCTCAAATACAAAGTCCAGCAACTGCTAGATGGGGACATCTTGACTTTCAAGGCAGTTCAACCTAACAAGCAACAGGACCCCTTACCAAATCATACAGAGGGAGTGCACTCAATTTTCGAAGAGGACATCATATGCACCATCCTGACGTGCAAGGAAGCTTAGTCCCCCAAAGTCATAGCTGTCCCTCCAAAGTAGCGCGATTCTCATTCAGCTTAGTCTTGTGTCTTATGTCCAATCCCCCAAGTTGAATCTTGTTGTTATTTCTTTCTTGTCTATGTCGTTCGCAATGTGAGCTATGGTTAGCCCCAATCTTGAGCCATTGGTTGAGGGTGGTGTGTGTTAAAATACGGTATTGTCTTTCCTCATTCGATAAAGTAGATGCATGTTTTATTAAGGACATGTAGAAGCATATCAAACTAGTCCTATGATGGTCACTGAGGCCTAGGCCTCCACATGCTCCCAAGTTTGACTGTTTTGCAAGGACGAGGAAATCCGAGGATATAAGAATGAGTTCTTGAAACTTTTTACAAAAATACTTCAAAAGATTCTTCGAAAACGACATGCATGATCATTATTGTTAACATGCTCTAACTTATCTCATCACATCCCAAGCATTTCATTATATATAATCATGATAAGGACTCACGTGACCCGGATGTGCATGAGAAAGTCTCTCAGGTTCTGATGACACCGACGATGATCAGAAGGGGATCGAGCGTGAATGGAATCGACATGAGTAAAAGCTTATGCAGTCAAAAAATATTTTCCATGGATGAAATTAAGGCAACGGAGCCACTTCGTGCACAATTCAAGTTGCATTGCATCATGCATAACATTGTAGATATCATGCACATGTTACATACATGTGTCACGGGCCGATCGATCAACTCTCGATTCACCCGTGCGGCCTTAAGGTTTTACCCCTAAGCAGCCTTTCACACTCGACTCACAACGAACTTCTAGAGAGGGAAACACTTGATGAGAGAGAAGCTCTGGATTTTCATAAATGTTGTGAATAAGAATACAATGAGGGAGGACACTCCTTTATATACAAGTATAAGGCAAACCCTAACCGTAGATCTCCCTCAGATCTAACGGTGGAGATTGCACCTCCCCATCTACCAACCACTTGTATTCATAGCCAACTACCAGCTATATGCATTTATGGCCAACTACCAGCTACTCGCATTTATAACGTATGCATACAAATACAGTATCGCCCGCCCCTAGGAGAATACTATACATCTCGGGAACATAAGTCGAGGGTCTTCACGTGTCACGCCCGTGCCATGGAAACCTCTTGGACATGCTAACTTTCGGGCCGTGACATTCTCCCCCACCTAATCAGGCGACGCCCTCGTCGCGTCTTCGGCATGGAAATCGTCTATCTCTTTCTTGAATTGCCAAAGACTCTCCTCGGGCTCCCAACTAGCTTCGCTCTCCGGAAGACCTTTCCATCGGATCAAGTACTCGCGCTTGGCCGCACAATACCTCTTTCGTATGACTCGATCCGCCAAGATGCTCTCGACTTCTCGATCATACGAGGTCTTGGCCCCGAGCGGTGCTCAATGTGACTCTCCTCGATCCGGGTCTTCCTCATCAATTTGGAAGGGTTTGAGCATACTTACATGGAACACCGAATGCACTTTGAGCTTTGGTGGTAGCTCCAGTTTGTATGCGACCTTTCCAACCCGTTGTAGCACTCGAAATGGCCCTTCGTAGCGACGGATCAACCCCTTGTGCACGTCCTTGTATCGAAGAACCACGTGCAGTTTGGCCAGCACTTGGTCTCCAACTTGGAACTCCACGTGCCGTCACTTCTTATGCGCCCATTTCTTCATGCGCTTGGAGGCTTTGTGTAGACACGCCCGGGCCAAGTCCGCCTCTTCTTGCATGTTCTTGGCGAACTTGTACGCGGGTGGACTACTCCCCCGGTAACCCGAAGCAATAGTGCTCGAGGTGTTCTGTTGCTGCCCAGTTGCAACCTCGAACGGACTCTGGCCGGTCGACTCGCTCCGCTGCAAGTTGTAGGAGAACTGGGCTACGTCGATCAACTTTGCCCAATTCACTTGCGTCGTGCTCACATAGTGCCGGAGGTAGATCTCCAAGAGTGCATTGACCCGCTCCGTCTGACCGTCGGTTTGGGGATGCAAACTCGTTGACATGTTCAACTCTGACCCCAGCAATCTGAACACTTCGGACCAGAAACGTCCCGTGAAGCGGGGATCCCGATCGCTCACGATCGTCTGTGGCACCCCCCGGTACTTCACCACATGCTTCATGAATAGTTTGGCCGCTTCCTCGGCCGGGCAATCCTTTGTCGCGAGCACAAAGGTTGCATACTTGGAGAACCGGTCAACCACCACCATTAGAGTCCGACACCCTTCGGACTTGGGTAGGTTGACGATAAAGTCCATGGAAATGCTTTCCCATGGACGGGATGGGACAGGAAGTGGTTGTAACAAACCTGGCGACGATCGTTGCTCCAGTTTGTCTTGTTGGCAAACCAGGCAAGTCTTCACATATGCTTCAACGTCGTCCCGCATTTGTGGCCAGTAGTAGCGATCTTCGACGAGGGCCAACGTGTGGTGGATCCCTGGATGACCCGCCCACTTCCAGTCGTGGCACTCGCGCAAGATCTCCTTTCTCAGCTTCCCATAGAAAGGCACATACAACCGCCTTCCCTTGGTGTAGAGGAGCTCGTCCTCGCACCAAAACTGTCGGGTTTTGCCCTCCTTGGCATACCCGATGAGGGCTTGGGCTCTTGGATCATGCGCCAATCCCTCCTTGATGCGGCCGACCCATGGACAGCTCGGTCGACTCATCGTGTGGCTCATCAGTTCCGTCTTCCGACTTAACGCGTCTGCCACGGAGTTTGCCTTCCCCGGCTTGTACTCCAGTGCATAGTCGAATTCCGCCAGAAAATCCTGCCACCGAGCTTGCTTCGGACTCAACTTCTTTTGGGTCTGAAAGTAACTCGTGGCCACGTTGTCCATCTTCACGAAGAACTTCGATCCCAGGATGTAATGTCTCCACGTCCGAAGGCAGTGCACCACCGCGGTCATCTCCTTCTCTTGGACGGTGTATCGACGCTCCGTGTCGTTCAGCTTTCGGGACTCGAACGCCACCGGATGTCCATCTTGCATAAGAACACCACCGATCGCATAATCTGATGCATCGGTCTCTACCTCGTAAGGTTTGGTGTGGTCGGGCAATGCCAACACCGGCTCCTCGGTCATGGCGGTCTTCAATCGGTCGAAGGCTCTTTGGCATCGATCCGTCCACTCCCACGCCCTCTCTTTCTTCAGTAGGTCCGTGAGTGGCACGGTGATGCTCGAGTAGCTCCGCACGAACCGTCGGTAGTAATTGGTGAGGCCCAAGAACGACCTCAACGCAGGTACCTTCGTCGGCGGCTCCCATTCGACAATCGATTGAATCTTCGCCTTGTCCATCCGCACTCGTCCTCCCCCGACGATGTGCCCCAAGAACGGAACTTCTTCTTAGGCGAAGGCACACTTCTCGCGCTTGACGAACAGCTCGTTCTTGTGCAAGGTTTGGAAGACCTGCCTTATGTGCTCGACATGTTCTTCCAACGTCCGACTATATATGACAATGTCGTCTAGGTAAACCACAACAAACCTATCTAGGAAAGGATGGAGTACCTTGTTCATCATTGTGCAGAAGGTGGTCGGAGCGTTGGTCAAGCCGAACGGCATAACCAGGAATTCGTAGGATCCGTACCGCGTCACGCAGGCTGTCTTCGGCTCGTCCCCCTCGGCGATCCGAACTTGGTAGTAACCCGATCGAAGATCCAGCTTGGTGAACCACTGAGCTCCCCCAAGTTGATCAAAGAGATCCGCAATGAGCGGGATCGGGTACTTGTTCTTTACGGTTAGTTTGTTCAGCGCCCGGTAGTCGATGCACATACGGAGTGACCCATCGTGCTTCTTTTGGAACAGGACCGGCGCACCGAATGGGACCTTTGACGGCCGTATGTAGCCCGCGTCGAGCAGCTCTTTGAGTTGTCTCCTCAACTCTTCTAACTCGGGTGGCGCCATACGGTAAGGCGCCATGGCAGGCGGTCGAGCGTCAGGCACAAGCTCGATCCTGTGATCCACCTCCCTCTTGGGTGGCAGCTTCTTCGGCAACTCCGAAGGCATAACATCCTTGAACGAGTCGAGGACTTGGGTCGCTTCCGTCGGGACTTCTTTCCCTTCGCCCTTGTCGTCCTCGATTTTCAAGGTTGCCAGGAAGGTCACCTCTCCCTTCCTTGCTCCTTTGGTGAGTCGTATGGCCGAGATCATCTTCCGATCACGCTCCGACTCACGATGGACCAGAATCATGCATTGGCTACTCTTGTCCAACACGCATATACATTCCGCAAAGGGAACTACAACAGCATGGATCCTATCTAGGAATTTAATTCCAATGACAATATCGTAGTCGTCAAGTGGAATTACCTCTAGAGTCTCCTTGCCTCTCCATGAACCGAATTGTAGCTCCACGTCCCTTGCAACCCCGATCGCAAGGACTTCCTTTGAGTTCACGGTCTTGAGCCAACTGGCTCCCTTCTCAACCCGTAGGTTAAGTTTCTTCGCGGCTTCTTCCGAGACGAAGATGTCGGATGCTCCCGTGTCCACGAGTGCACTCATCGTGGTCACTCCGATCTTCACGTCCGCGAACATCAAGCCTTTAGGCTCCTTCGCCTTTTTGGTCTTGATCGTGCTAAGGAGTCGCAGCGATCCCAACCGCGCTTCCTCCCTAGGCTTGTCTTCTTTGCAAAGAGCGGCCAGCTTGGCCTTGTTCGGGCAATCCCGCGCCATGTGCGG
The DNA here is from genome assembly GCA_014182385.1 of Eucalyptus viminalis. Lineage (NCBI taxonomy): Eukaryota > Viridiplantae > Streptophyta > Magnoliopsida > Myrtales > Myrtaceae > Eucalyptus > Eucalyptus viminalis. The sequence goes on along the minus strand of CM024534.1, from coordinate 6,160,683 downwards.
ACCGTCGCAAAAGAAACAGCTATACGAGCATACCTTCCTTTGACCACCTCCATTTGGCCCCGCATTAGCCCGGTGAGGGTGAGGACCATTCGGCGGTCTAGCTCCAGTCGGGCGATTTGTTGAATCTAACCCGATCTCCCCCACCAGTGCCTTTGTCCCTTGGACGGGTGTCCGGTCGGGATGTGGAAGGTGACGCCTTGTACTCCACAGCGACTCGGCTACGGTCATGGCCGTAGTGAGATCTCCCACGTTGTACCACTTCAACTCTTGCTTCGTCCATGGCTTGAGACCGCCCATGAACTGGTGAAACGCTTCGACTTCATTCATCGAGGGGATTTGGAGTAGCAACTCCGAGAACCGCTTGATGTAGTCGCGCACACCGCCTTTCTGCTCGAGATGCTTCAGCTCGTCACGAGCTTCCTCCTCCGCATAAGCGGGAAAGTAGTTCCGTCAGAACTCTTCGACGAAACCAACCCAGGTCGAGATAGGATTCCCGCACCTATCATCCGACCGTCGACGCCACCACAACAAAGCACTATCCGCTAAGTACATAGATGCAGTGTTTACCCGTGTTTGGTCGTCGTTGATTCCCATGGCCTGGAATTACCGCTCCATGTACCATAGAAAGTTGTCCACGTCCTTGGCCACCCGCAAGCCCCGGAATTCCTTTGGCTTCGGTGTGTCCACCCGTGGACCTTGCACCGTGATGACACCGTTCACGCGTGCAGCTTGTGCTTCCGCGAGCTTACCCGTAAGCTCAGCAATCTCCGCGCGCATGGCCGCCATTGCAGCCTCTAAGGGTTCGTACCGTTGTGTTAGTTCCTCCTGTAGGGTCCCCAGCAACTCGTGGCGGAGTTCTCCCATGCCGGTCTTGAGCTCTTGCACGTCCACAACCAGCTCCTCTCTTCCGGCGTCAACTCCGTCCACGGTCTGGGTCAGGTCATCGACCGATCCTTGGACATCGGAGACGAAAAACTCTAGCTTCGCCATCCGTTGTGCAAGATCTCCCATAGGCTCTTTTGAACCACTACGGGTCTTCTTCCCTCGGACACCGCCCTTCTCGGCGTTCCGCCCACGATCAGCGCCGTCTTCACCCAGGACCAACGCTTCATCAGATCATGGATCAGCCATTGCACTTGCGCTTGGATCACAAATCAGCTCTGATACCACTTGTCACGGGCCGATCGATCAACTCTCGATCAACTCTCGATTCACCCGTGCGGCCTTAAGGTTTTACCCCTAAGCAGCCTTTCACACTCGATTCACAACGAACTTCTAGAGAGGGAAACACTTGATGAGAGAGAAGCTCTGGATTTTCATAAATGTTGTGAATGAGAATATAATGAGGGAGGACACTCCTTTATATACAAGTATAAGGCAAACCCTAACCGTAGATCTCCCTCAGATCTAACGGTGGAGATTGCACCTCCCCATCTACCAACCACTTGTATTCATAGCCAACTACCAACTATATGCATTTATGGCCAACTACCAGCTACTCGCATTTATAACGTATGCGTACAAATACAGTATCGCCCGCCCCTAGGATAATACTATACATCTCGAGAACATAAGTCGAGGGTCTTCACGTGTCATGCCCGTGCCATGGAAACCTCTTGGACATGCTAACTTTCGGGCCGTGACACATGCATATCTACTTGTGTTTCAGGCACCCTATTGTTCGATGAGGAAATGACGGAGGAAAGAGTCAATTGAAGAACCCATCAAGTCTCCGCACAAACGGTTGAATATCTCTTTTTCTTAAATGAGAGGTAAACCAAGACGGAAAAAAAAAACAAAAACAAAACAACTGCATGACATCATTCGCATAACCTATTTCCGGTGTCACTATGTGTGCTTCATGTTGATGACCCTCGAGAAAAGGAGTTTGTTAAAATGTTTTTATTCGGGCAAAAAGGTGAAATGTTAACCATGCCAAACAAAAAGTGCTTAGAATGAAGAAAGGCAAGCCATTTCCAAACACATCCTTCAAACACTCATCAATCCCAAGCATTGCACTAGTCTTTTGCTACCCCTTTGGGCCAAATAAAGATGATCCTTCAAAGTACCCTTATCAAGAACAACCCTACATTGGGGCAACATAAGAGGTTACGGTCATGTTGGAGAGCAAAAGATTGAGAAAATTTATATTACTTTTACTTACATCAATCTTATGGTGATAGCTTTAGATGAATTCTCATCAGAGCTTGACTCATCCCAAGGTGAAGAAGTGCATTTCCTTTTCTACCTAAACACGGATACCCGTTGCTTTAACCAATTTGGGCCTTAATATTCATTTCTGAACCCCGAGTGGTGATCATCTCCCTTCACTGGGGCAAGGCATAAGGATTGACCACATACAATTGACATTTACGAGAAAACGTGAAAAGCATCTCGAAAGTCATAAGAGCTCCACAAGTTCAAAGAGAAAAAAGTTCAACAAAATTAGGGGACATCAAAAAATAGTGTGCCTAGTAAAAGCAAGGCCAATGCCCATCAAGAAAAGAGCCAACAGGTTACATCTTATGTGAAAGAAAAATTATCAAAGTCCAAGTGCCTGCATAAAAAAATCATTACAAGTGCAAAGGAAATTAGAGAGATGAGCAAAGCTCCCATGCATAAATTATTAGTCAAGGGACTTTCAAGATGTGCTGTGTTTCAAAAGCCAAATAATTTCGAAAGGTCAAGTGACCTGGTCACAATGTCATGATGATCACCAGCTCTTAAAAACCCTCTTGAAAGTTTTAAGCATTTCGAGCTTTTCCCAAGTTAGCATTACAACTCTCTTCCAAAGTCTCTTCTGATTAGGATGATTTTAGTGAAAATGAGAATGCCACAAAGAAGCTACCGCTTGAAGAAGTGGAAGCAATTCTATCTTGTCTTATCTTCCAAGTTTTTGACTTGTAAACCCAATGAAGATAGCAACAAATGTTCATTTATTAGCCTCAAATCAATAATACCTTTGTGTAAGCCCTAACCGAGCCTATATTGAGATCCTTTCAAAAGACCTTTTTGATCGATCAGATTGTGCTCATCGCTAATGTTTCTGGAAGCTTATGACATAGGTTATGTGAGATACCCTCAGCAACTAGTTATCTCCCACATTAATGGATGGGATCAAGCAGCCATTTTATCAAGAGTATGTGAGAAACTCTTTCTGACTAAGAAACTCTAGTTTGGCATGCTTAATAAGCCTTATTCACAAGTAAAAATCGTTTTGGTAAGAACTTGTCTCCCAAAGAATTTGACGATTAATTATACATCCCCAAGCAAGATGACAACTTTGCACCACCTGATGCTAATTGACATCGAATGTTTCTCAAGGCAATCAGACTTAACTTGATTAGCTTGTTCAATTAATACTACAATTTGCTAATGCAATCTCTTGATGCCATCCCTAATGACATTTGCTCAAGTTGAGTTTGACAGGATTCCCTAGTGAAGCCATGCAGTTTTCAAGGGGTTAACAAATACTTCCCTAAAGACTACAAAGTTCATGGTCAACCTTAAACCATGTCATTTCTAGAGGTTCATGATCAATCTTAAACCATGTCATCTACAAGATTCGTGGTCAGCCTTAAACCATGTCATCTCCAAAGATTCATGGTCAACCTTAAACAATGTCATCTACAAAGGATCATTGGTTTTTCTTAAGTCATGCATTTTCAACCCAGTCGAAACCCATTGTTACACAATGAGAACTCATTTCTTTCCTTTTTTCTTATGACACGGCGTGCTTTTGTAACCCGGAGTCTTTCCTTCTTACTATGACACGGCGTGCTTCTGTAGCCTAAAGTCTTTCCTTTTTCTTATGACATGGCATGCTTCTATAACCTGGAGTCTTTCCTTCTTCTTATGACATGGCGTGCTTCCGTAGCCCCAGGTCTTTCCTTCTTCGTATGACACGGCGTGCTTCTGTAGCCCGGAGTCTTTCCTTTTTCTTATGACACGGCGTACTTCTGTAGCCCAGGGTCTTTCCTTCTTCTTATGACACAACGTGCTTCTATAACTCGGGGTCTTTCTTTTTTCTTATGACACAACGTGCTTCTATAGCCCGGGTCTTTCCCTTTTCCTATGACACGGTGTGCTTTTGTAACCCCGGAATCTTTCCTTCCTCTTATGACACAGCGTGCTTATATAGTCCGGGATCTTTCCTTTTTCTTACAACACGGCATGCTTCTGTAGCCCGGGATCTTTCCTTTTTCCTATGACACAACGTACTTCCGTAGCCTGGGGTTTTTTCTTCTTCTTTTGACACAACGTGCTTCTGTAGCCTGAGGTCTTTTTTTTTTCCTATGACACAGAGTACTTCTGTAGCCCAGGATCTTCCTTTGTCCTTCTTATTCATGACACGTTTCATAACCCGGAGTCCCTTTGGTCGACTTGGCATGTGCCTACATACCCGAGATCTCTCTCCCGCGAAATAATTTAGGTGTCTCATGTCTTTGAATGCAACCTCTTTGAGGCTAAATTCAAAGAAGGGCAACTGTTGACACCTATTTTTAAACAAAAAAAAAATAATTAAAATTAATTATTAGAAAAAAAAAAGGAAAGTGTGCTTAGGGATCAGGTCGGGCCAGATCCGGCCTTGGCCCGACCCGCCCCTCTTTCTTTTTTCTTTCCCCGCGCTAGGCCCAACCCAGCCTCCTTTTCTCCCTCGCACGGCCCACCCCAATCTGTCTTCTTCCTCCTTGATCCATCGCACGCGCAAACCTGAGGCAAGAGAAGAGACGACACGGCAGAGTAGAAGATCAGGAAGAGCAGGGGCAGCAGAGGATAGGGGGCGGAAAAGACAAGAGCAGGAGGGAAACCAAAAAGTAGAGATCAACGCAGAGAAGGGAAGGAAAAAAGGGGCAGAAGCAAGGAGAACTGAGGGGGAGGACAGGAACAAGGCACCGCACAAAGGGCAATTGGGAGCGAAACAAGAGCAAAACGGAGAAAGGAAGCCCGAGACGCCTTGCCGCTGCCGAAAAGCTGCCCGTCTGATGCCCTCCTGCCGCTTGTGAGCCGTTGACCGATGCCAACCACCACCATTCTCTCTGGAACTCAGGTAGGCATTCCGTCGAGCACTTGGTGTGCGTCTCTTGAACTGAGCCGACCAAAGCTCATCCAAACCAATTCGAGCAAGTTCCGGCCACCACTCGCCCTCCATTGTTTTCCTCATCGCTCCAACGTGCCTCATTAGCCCTCCGATTCATGCTTGGGCCTTGACGAGCTCGAAGCCCCCGGGATCCACAACGCACCCCCAGTGTTGTTTGTAATGCCCCCTCTAGAAACAACCTTCCCCTCCCCCCTTTGTGTGAAGCTCCAGCCAGCTCATTGCCTTGCCTAACTAGGTCGGCACCTCGCAGCTGCCGAAAGAATCGCCCTCTCATCGTCACAAAGGCATCCTTGGTTGCGACCAAAGGGGTCTAGGCCAAGTTGGGCCAAATCGATCTAGCCCACTCGGCCTTCTTCGCCTAGGCCTACGAGCATTTTTTTAGGGGGTTGGGCCCATCGGTCGAGCCCAACCCTGAACCAAGTAAAGGCCCGACCATCTCTGGTCAGGCCTGGCCCTTACAAGCAGGCTAACCAGTCCGCCCCCAAGCAGGTCAGACCTGCGTGGGTTTGACCCAACCCACCCCAAATCGAGCTCAACCCACCCGATCAGGTCAAACCTGGGTCGGGTCAAACCAAACCTGACCCGATTTGCCAAAAAAAAAAAAAGATTCCGAAATAAAAAATAAATAAAAAATAATGATCTTTTAAAAAATTGAAAATCTAAAAAATGCAGGGTTTAGTTAGGAATTATCATGTATTGCCTTCTTAGTGTAATTAGACTTTTATTTGCTTGCACATTGATTATGTCACGGGTTTAATTTACATGTTTAATTATGTTTGTGATTACTTAGTCGAATGCGCTAATTTTATTGTAATTAGGAGCTTGGTTGCTAATTGTCACTTTAATAATTGCGTACCTGCACGATCACCTCACATGTTAGTGGATAAATATAAAATCAGTCCAAACTACCTGACAAAAACTTTAAAATAAAAAATAAATAAGATTAGGTACCGAAATGTCACTAATTGATTAATTAGTGTAATCAAGTCATCGACCCTAAATTCTCTGGTTGCGTAAGAAGTGATGTACACTTACATGCCTCACTTGGTTTCTAGCCAACTCCAATAAGCTAGTGGCGACTTCTTATTGCAATATTCTTAAAAATACCCCAATGCCATGCAAGGTATGAGCTTGGGAGAGCTTGTGCATAATGATGAGTCTTAGATCCATTCTTTAGGCAATACATCTAAACATATTCCCTCCCCCTAAGGAGTAGGTCATGACAGGCTTACTTTGTTATTGTGATTTTTTAGATTTCTTATCATGTATCATTTTAATAATGAATGCAAATTTCTTTTGACAAAAAAAAAAAATACTTAGGACATTCAAGAACTCCTCAAAGAGACAAACAAGTTGGAGCATGAGTTTCAAAAGTTATACAAAACATTAGGTGCGGAATTGCTGCAACCACTAATGATCTCGACACGTGGTATCAACCTCAAAAGGAAGTGACAACCTAGGGAAAGGTGTAAATGAGCCTTGCACTTGAATAGTTATTGACTCGATAGTAAAATTACCGTCGCCAGGTACACTAATTTGTCTTGGACAAACTACTAGCATGGGTCCATTCCTAGCGTCTAGTATGCGAGAGTGCAGTGTAGAAAAAAAAATCCGAAATCGTCGTACGGGCGTTCATAATCAATTTAATAATATTTTGAAATCCGGAGCATTTGGACAAGCCATTGTTGATTCAGCTCGCTTTGTTGAGATTAGACATATTAATATAATTTTTTTTTCTTTTTTCTTTCTTTTGTGAGATACGCAGGCGAATGAATGAGCTCATTGATGCGTACGCACAATGATTTGAGAGGACAAGACATGAGCTCATTGATGCGTACGTACAATGATTTGAAAGGACAAGACATACGCGATCCCAAACGGCGTTGTCCGGATGTTGGAGGACTGTTTTTTATTTTATGTTATTTCTTTAAAAAAAATTTGGGGGGTGCTGGGGGCCGCACTCCCTTTGAAAGAGGGGGAGAAACGAGTCAGCCGGTGTTGAGGCAATGGAGTCGGATGAAGCCACCATCTTTCTCTCTGGTCTGACTTGGGGAATGTTGGGAATAGTGCTGACAAGTACTAGGAGGGACTGGCACAGAGAAGAATTTCAAAGCATTTTCCAAAAGAGGCTTTTTTTTTTTAATATATATTTTATTCTTTAATTTAAATAAAGTAAGATCCGTGATAAAAAAGAAAAAAGAAATAGAAGAAGTAGTACTTGACTGAAATCGATATTGCCTACCACTTTAGTTTAACTCAATGTCACGCTGGACACAAAAAATAATAAAGAAAGACTATATCAATATTTTCCTTTAGTCAAATCACGACAAAATTAATTAAATGTTTGATTTCAGTAATATGACGAGTTCTAGAATTTGATTTTGCTATTCAAAAATTTCAGAATTCAAAGTTATTTTTTTTAGAGAAAATTTCTTGGAAAAAATGGAAAGAATCCGCAAAAAAATCAAACTATACCTTCCATGATACATTTATTTTAATTTTTTATGATATCAAAAACTCTAAACTTATATGTATATGACACATTTACTCTTTATCAAAATTCTATTAATAGACATCATTAAAAATTTGCCTAAATAGACAATAGAAGACAAATAGTATTGCCATCTAGAAAAATCAATTGACGAAATATTAATAAACGGTAAATGTGTCACACAGTTACAAATTTATGATTTTTGATTTCATAATAAAAATTTTATAATAAATATGTCACAATTGGCTTAGTTTTGGATAATAAATATAGTTTAGGGTTTTTGTAGTTATTTCCCTAAAAGAAAATATTTTTCAAGAAATCATTCGAGGAAGATGTTTTTTTCATTTTTAGGTTAGGGAATATATTTTCTAACTTAAAGCATGCATATTTTCTTTGAACGTAAATAGCTTTCTATTGACAAATTATTTTTAGCAAATTAAACGCATGAAAGTCAAAAAAAAAATTATTCACAGAAAATGCTTTCATTTTAAAAACACACTCTCAATCTCACTTTCACGATAATGATTTCTTGTGCATTTATCTCTCAATTATTTATTAGTAATTCGGGGGTAAATTTTCTTTGTTTCTTTATGTAATGCCAGAATGGGTGCGCACGACCTGCTATAATCGATGATTTTATGACCTTTTACAGCTGGACAATAAGACCTGTAATTAGAAAGTCGTGTTACAAGTGTGAACTGCAAAGTTGACCGATTGCGGAAGATGCCTTCAAATCCATGTACACAAATCAATTTCTCTAATCAGACATCCTTTTATTTTCAAAAAATGCACTTTCCACTTTGCAGTCTGAACAACTGGGGCCAAAAAATAAACGGCACGAAGTGTCTTTTTAGCCCTTAGCATTTTATAAACTTTAGGGTACAAATTAGAGAACGATTCTCATTTTTATTAATAATATACATACATACATACATACATACATACATATATATATATATATATATATATATATATATATATATATATATATTATTTGAATGTTTTTAAGGGTTTCTTGAGCTCGGCTAAGTCCCTAAGTCGATGTGAGTCCTTTTCCATTAAACCCACATTGATGCTGAAACAGACTTGGTTCATACCTAAGAAGCAAAAGGTTGCTTCTTCAATTTCTTCTTAGTGGAATGACATTTATGCTCGCCCGTGTAAATGACATAGTGGAAACGGGCAGTAAAAATGAGTAAACTCGCAACATACATACTCACCCGCAAATAATCGTTCATAATTGAATACTCAAAGAAACTTTTCTCTTCTATATTTCTAAAAAAGAAATATTGATCAAAACTGTTTGAGATTCTATACGAAACAAATGAGTACCCTGCTCATGTCGAGACATATAGTCACACCCCAAGATGATTTGTTAAGAAATTTTTGGGCCATAACCACTTGCACTGAGTACTATAACATAATATCCTGGAACAAAGGCAAATTTTAATCCTGTGGCTGAGTCCGATCTGCTGACAAGAAGGAAATTTAGCAAGCTCAAATTTCACATCTATGTTCAATTGGAGTAGATAACTGCGGTATGATCATTTGATTCCCGTGCCTTTGATTCTTCTAGACGACATACACCCTCAAAGATCGGTAATGTAATTCTTTGCTATCAATAATATAGTCATATATGAAGGTGTAGATGTTAGTGACATCTCTATTGCTTGGATCATTGGTGTCTGGTTACAAGGTTACCTCACTAGACAACATGAGGTCTTGCACCTCCGTGTTGGGGCTACCCTACTTACCAGGCAACCCTTGTGGGCTGCAGAACTACGTTTCTCATTTTAAGGTGCCAGTGTCTGTACATACAACGCCCCCTAATTCCCCTTCATATATTTGCATTCTTCAGGAGGAGAGAATACCCTCTCGGTATTTTACATCCTGGAAGCCTTCGGATTCAAATTTAATCAAGATGAAGTCTTGTGAGGAATTGCTTAGGTCCAAATTCTTACAAGAAGATCACCATCCACTATATTTATTAAAGCATCGGAGTTATCTCCACCCCCGAATTTAATGTTGGGGAACACCCCAAGGGTAGGGGCCGGCAACACCCATAATAGGGTGGGCCCCATTATTTTGTAACAAGGGCATGGGGACTCCAACCCCGGAGGGGTTCTACCTTTGATTCCCTATAGGCCTTTTAAGGACCCGTCTAGGTCCAACTTGATGCAATTCTTTGCCATCAGTGATATAGTCTTATATGAAGGTGTGGATGTTAGTGATGCCTCTCCATGCACAGTAAACATCTTGAGGATGAAACTTTCGTGAGACCAACGGTGGGACCAGTTGGAAGAGGTGACTCTGCTTGGGCACCAACCCTAGGGTTCCATTTGCGAGCCTAACCGAACGCCTGTTTAAGCCCTATCTGTATCTGCCTTACCCAGCTAGGCAGACAATAGTGACATTATTGGGTCCCCGCGGGGCCATCACTGAGTGATTGGTCATAGATCATCTTTCTAGAAGTCAACCGTTTTGTTTGGTCTAGCATCGACAATAGTCTCTGTTCTGCTATCTAACAACTCAGTCTCCCTTATGCTTTGCATTGCGTGTTTGCAGGCATATACTAAAGTATTTGATGTGACAAAGGAATCACCTTAAATATTTAAAAGTTTCTAATCTAGAATCCTTAAAGATAAAGGAAATTAGTAAATGAAGATGACCTCATATTTATCCCTTAAGCTATTTATAAAAAAAAAAAAAAAAAAAAAACTAGCTTAAAGTATTATTAAAAATCACCTAATTCTATGACATAATCCTAAAATTAAACATATAAAAATTCACAATGAAAAATTCACAAGAATTAATTGGTCTCCTATCAGTATGAAAGAAATGTAATGCCAACTTTTGGAATCGATCTATAGAGATTTTTTTAATAAATTAAGCAATGCAAGTAATTACACAAGACAATCGCTCTTCGGATCTTATATACAACCTAAAGGTGGGATATTGGAACCATACAGATAATTAGCTAATGTTAACAGTGTGCACCCACGTCGAGCCTCTTTCTCTATAAGCCAGAAATTATATATATAAAGAGAAAATTAAAAAAAAATTATTCAAAGAAAATAGAGTGATTAGCCTCTAGACGGTAGAATAAAGTGCATACATTTCTATCGACAAAAAAAAAAATTAATCAATCTACTGAATTTCAGGCAGTAAATCAGTTTTGCAGCCCAAAGGGGAGGTCTATTTGTCCATTTTTCCCCCTATAATGTTGTCCAACACAAGTTGACGTATAGAACATTTTAGGTACTCTGTTTGCTTGAGTCTACGTCCCCATTGTTAAGAGTTCACATAATGAGATTTCGCACTGACATCATGATCAAATGCATCTAGATTTAGGTTAAATTTTAAATAAAGACATGAAATTAAGTTATTTAAAGAAAAACTAAATTTGATTATTTCAAATAAAGATTGAACTCATTGTTGACAAGCTACATTGGCCGACTTTTTTTGACGAAATTAGAACGGGGCAATTTTATCTATAATTTGTAGTCGGGTAACAAAAAATTCGTTTCAAAAAGAAATCCCCAAATTGAATTGGGATTTTAGGGTAGCGAACAGAAAATTTGGGATTAGGGTTCTTCTTTCTTCTTCTTCCTCTCCGCTCCTCAAGCAAATTCGCCCTCGCCCGCTCCGCGTGGACGGCCCTTGCCTCTCCTCGCCAAAGAGAATGCTCCCTGCATTGTGTTTGTTGATGCAATTGATGCGGTGGGGGCGGCGAAGAGGAACCGGAATTGGAGGAGGAAATGATGAAAAGGAGCAGACCCTTATACAAGCTGTTGACAGATATGGATGGATGGTTTTGAAGGAAAGACTGAGCATCGTTGGCTGGCCGTGGTGGGAAGACAGACAATCTATTCGAAGGAGATTGATATCTTTTGCATGCTCATCAGCACTGAAATCACGAGGATGATGGCCAGAAATAAAATGTCGAAAATGCTTGTGGAAGACATCGATGCTGCCATGAAGAGAAATTTCAGATGACGCGCATGAAATTGCCCCAAGTCACACAAGAAGTTCCCGGGAGGCCATAGACAAGATTGTGGAAGTCCTCCTCGAGATGGAAACGATGACTGGGGAGGAGTTCCGCGCTGTCCTCTCGGAGTTTGTCGAAATTCTTGTCGCTGAGAATCGCGTTACTCCTTCAGTTCCATCTCCTGTTTCTTTATAAAGTAGAATCAGTCAGTCTCCGGCCGGCACATACCTCGACACTTGGTCATACAACTTCAACTGATTAATGCATGAAAAGTGTCCTGGAAAACAGAAGATTCATATCTTGAGCTGTTGTTATCTGTTAAGAACCTGTATACTTTAGCATCGGATACTTTATCTGTTAAGAACCTGCATATGAACAGCTCGCCCGTAATGCAGGGTTTCACGAACCATTGGATACAGCTTGTGTATGCTTTCACCTCATCAGGAGGAACTTTCGGGGAAAAATGCCGTTAACTGTTTGAATGATGCTGCGCATCTCTTGCTAAGAATCATAGAGTCTCTCTTCTAGATGCCTTAGTACCGAGGCAGGAACAGAGTTACATTCGCAGACTTTAGGAAAGATCCTGGAAGCTTGCTGTGTTGATGCCGTCTTTTTCATGAGGAGGAGGCAAAAACCTTGAGTTACCTTCTCACTTCGCAGCATACCATCGGAATGCTTTTGCCCGAGTGGTCACGGATCGATCTGTCTCCCGATGGCAACCGGTTGATGGTCTCGTGTTCATTTACGACAGGCATTCTTCCAAAGCCCATCCCACAGCAACCAATCTAAAGCTTCCAAAGTACAGATACGACAGCCAATCACAACCTTAAAAGTGGGAGTACATTATCACCATGAAATTATCAGTGCGCTCGATAGAATCTTCTCTCTATTTTTGTTGAAGGTCGGCTTCAATTAATCTTGTTCTTCGCAAGAGCCCAGCGATGACTCGGTGGGAGTTGCTCATCACTAATGATTGCACGCCAACCATAGAGCACAAACTTTATCTAACCTGCACAACTGACCATCGCTTAAGTCGCGAAACTCCATATATAGCTGAGCTCAGCCCATGCACAACCAGTCATCAACGTCAAGGATCGACCAAAGTCAGAAATTCCCATTCATTTAACTGATTTCGCAGCCCATCCATCCACCATTCTTTCAGTTCATAACATCCATAATACACTAAACAAACTCTAGTTTAAGATTTATTTTGTTCTCTTATATATATATATATAACTGATTTGAAGTTAAATTTTTGTTCGGGCCCAGACCAGATTAGCCTGGCCTCGTCTGGCCTTGCCTGGGCCTACCCTGTTTGGTAAAAAAAATTATTTTCCCCGAAATAACTATTTCTTTTTTTTCAGGGAACAAAAAAAATAAAAACTTGTTTGGTAGAATTTTTGTTTCCGGGAATAAATTTGAAACAGAAATAAGAAGTTAAAAAAAAAGAAGTAGATTCTTGTTCCTGAAAACAATTCTTAAAATCAGTTCATATTTTTTTTCTTTTCTCTTATTCTCTTCCCCTTTCTTCTTCTTCCCTTTGGCTGACGACTTCGCTAGAGCGTCGCTAGGCCCTAGCGAGGTCGACCTCGCCCAGCCAAGGCGAAGCCGCGCCCCACATAGCCATGGCAAGGCTTGGCCTTGCTAGTCGGCGCGAGACTCGGCCTCACCAAGCTAAGGCAAAGCTGACCTCGCGCTGCCAAGGCGAGGCTCCCCTTGGCCATGCGAGCCTCTAACGAGCTCGTTGGACCTCTACAAAGAAGGAGGAAGGAAAATAATAATAATAATAATAATAAAAAGTATTAAAAAATTAAAAGAAATAAAAGAATTTAAGAATTTTACCATACGTATTTCTATCCCTGGAATAGAAATTTGGATATTTACCAAACGCGTTTTTTTACTCAGAAATTGTTCTTGGAAATAAAATCAGAAAAAAAATTTATAATAAAAAGGGTTAATACCCTAAAAAAAACCCCCAAACTGGTACATTTGTGACAAATTTACCCCAAACTATTTTTTGACCACCAAAAATCCCAAGCGGTATACCTTCGACAAATTTACCCCAAACGATACACTTGTGACAAATTTACCCTATGTCAGTTTTCGTTAAATTTTATTATCAAATTATTATGTTAAATGACACGTGACAGTTAACTGGTATACCAATTTAGGATTTTACGCTTAGTTTGTCACAGTTTACAATTTTTATGATTTTTTTGTGGTATTAATCCAATTTAGCAGAGGGTATATTTGTCACAAATTTACCAGTTTAGGGTTTTTTGTAGTCAAATAAATTAGTTTGGGGTAAATTTGTCATAAATGTACCGGTTTAGGGTTTTTTATAGTCAGTCGGGGTAAATTTGTCACAAGTTTACCAGTTTAGGGTCTTTCATGGTCAAAAAAATAGTTTGGGGTAAATTTATCACAAGTGTACCAATTTGAGGTTTTTCAAGATATTAACCCTAATAAAAAATTGTTCTCCAGAAAGAATGGTTACCAAACACGTCCTTAGTGTCTGAAAATTTTGTGCTGCTCTAAACTCGATATATTGTTTGGTCGAAAATCTTGATACAATTGTGGTGCTATGACATTTCCCCATTATTTTCATCTATTTAGAACGAATATACCATGAAAGTATTTTAATAATTATCTAGTTTGAGGATATCCATATATATATACCTCTCTTTTCTATTGAGAGTACTTTGGACATTGTGATTAATAGATCCTTAGAATGAACCTTTTTTATCGTATTGTTAGGAAATGTAATTGGCCTACCCAACCTTGCCTAGAACTAAGAGGTAAATGGGTGAGTTAAGGCAATACTTTTCACATGAGAAAGTCCAGCCAACTCATCCTCAACGCAGCCTGAAAATTATTGTATACATTTTATATAATGCATGAGCTTGGTTAACACATTAGGTCCGATCTTCAGACTCAGCTTAACCAAAACCCTCCCAATGATCACCCTCCATACTACCAATTTATAATATGATTGTTCGTGATTTACTAAAACCTTAATTAATAACCAATCAAAGAGTAATTATTTACTAAAGTGGCTTGATAATCAAACACTCAAATTTGTGTGCTAGTATTTATCGAGAGGATGGGCAAGATAAGGCCTTATCTTCGGCAATTTTTTGATTTGCAAATGAAAATGTGGGGTTACTGTTTTTGACCTAAATTAATCCCAATTCGTCAATTTGGGGCTTGGAAAGGGCTAAACAACATTGTTCCACACGCTTTTAATGACATCATTTCCCTAGGGAGCATAGTCGAATGATTTTAGATTAAATTTAATGTCATGTTGGATTTTTCAATAAGAGAAATTTCGATGTTAATCGCGTGAACATTTTCTATAGATAATAGGGCTTAAGTGATCGATTGAAAAGCTATAGACAGTTTTGACATTTTCCTAATTATTTTTACAAATTAAAACATCTAAAATCAGAGGAAATATATAAGCAATAAACTTGTTTGGAAAAAACACTATAAGTGTCATAACTTTCAGACGAGTGCTCACTTAAGTGTCATATTTCTTTTTCCGATTATTTTAGTATGATTTAAATTTTCAATCAATTAATGGAGTGCTAAAAAATTTTAAAAAATGTTAACCACAAGTTTATGCCATATCGGATTTCTGGCATTTAAGTAAATGATTTTGGAAATTTTTTACGCTCAAGTGATTAATTAAAAGTTATAATACTCAAGTGAATGCCTTTTAGAAATTATAACACCTAAATGGTTGAAAAAAAATGTTATGACATTTAGATGAGTATCGTACGAAAATTATGATAAATAGTATGTTTATCCCAATTTGTTTTTTCCTCTTTTCTATTAGAAGTTACATGGGCATTGTTATTAATTGATCATTAGAATGTACCGATTACTGATTGTCGATAGAGGTAATCAACTTACGAGCGGCCGCTCTTGCACTGGGAAAGTCTGGGCCCCTCATCTTTAACCAGCCCCGGCCTAAAAATTATTGTATAAATTTTATATGATGGATGGACTTGGGCAATGCATTAGGCCAACTTGACTAGCTTGAGCCTTTCCAACGATCACCTCTATACTACAAATTTACTTGATTTCCTAAAAGCTTAAGTAACAACTTATTAGAGCATAATTAATAACTAAAGTGACTTGATAATCAAAGACTCAAATTTGCATGCAAGGATCTCATCGAAACTCGAAAGGCATTTAAAAGAAGGAACAAATAGAAGAGAACATAAAATAACATATAGGGATGTAAAGATTTTTTTTTTTTTTGGTCAGAAAATAGACTATATTACTCATTAAGTAGGGAAAAGAGTACAACCCGCTAGCAGGGCTTCATTACAAATCAGATCTAACAAAGGTGGAGGAGGTGAAGAGGCCCAAGTTAGGGAAAGGGAACCTCGACCGTGGGCTTTCGCAGCCCAGTCGGCTAGGGCATTTGCTGATCTTCTACAGTGATGCACCTTCAGATTCGAAAAATAGGGCAAAATATCTTCGCACTTGGCAAGAAGGGCACGGCATTCCCATGGTGGGAGACGCTCGTGATTGATTGCTTCGACCAGAATCAGGCAGTCAGTTTCAATGATCAGGTCAAAGTGATGCTTTCCTTGTTGTAAAAGATCTTTTAGAGTATATAAGAAAGCTTGAATCTTCGTTGCAAGTGCAGAGGTTGCTGGAACGATTTTGGTAAAGCCTCCGAGCAGACTGCCTGTATGATCCCGAGTGATGCTGGAGATCACACCCAGATTTTCTGCAATAGGGAAAGCACCATCTATATTCACTTTGATCATGCCCTGCAACAGTGGGAGCCAGGTAGTGTTAGGGTTCGGCGAGTTTTTTCCTGTCTTCGGTTGTTGCTTCGATTCTTTGCTTCGGTTCTTTTCTTTGAACTGTAATATGCAGGTGGGTGAGAGCCAGAGCTGATTCAACAAGCTGGTCCAGGTGCGTGAAGTGATGGCGGAAGATGACATGATTTCTAGCCTTCCAGATCTGCCATAAAAGAGCTGCTATGGTCTCAAAAACCGGTACGTGACCTTTCTGTTGTGATATATCTGCAAGCCAAGCATCTATGCAATGATTGGCATAAGCTGTGACATTGATTTGCACATTGGGATGGTTCCAAATATGTTGTGTCCAAGGGCACTGCAGAAATAAATGTTCTGTTGTTTCGGGGGAACGGGTAGAACAGAGTATACAAAATGGATCATTGGTGATTCGGCGACGGAACAGATTGTACTTTGTAGGAACCGCATTGTGACTGATAGACCAGAGAAAGATGCGGATTTTAGGAGCCGTCTTGGTTTTCCAAATTTGCTTCCATAGATGACTGGGGGGTAATATAAGATGAGGACGGGCGAGAAACGATCTGTGTAGCCTCTGATTTATGTATGAAATGATACGCACTCTTCACTGTGTATTGTCTATCTACAGATTCTGTCCATACAAGTTTGTCTTCAGTAGATGCTGGCCACAATTTAATTGCCATTATTTCTTTAACAATATGCTTGTCAAATGTATGGTTGAGAAGCTGGATGTTCCATGCATTTTGTGTTGTATTTATGTAGCCTGCAACTATTCTCGGTTCCTCTCTGTTAAGAGGTCCACATAAGGTTCCCATAGGTAACCATTTATCTTGTCTAACATTAATCCTCTGGCCATTTCCGACTAACCAACACAACTTAGGAAGAATTGAATCTCGGCCCATTAGAAGACTTCGCCAGCCCTAGGAGGGTCGGGATCCCTGTTCAGCATGCCAAAAATCTGTAGATGGAAAATATAAGGCTTTGAAAAGTTTGCACCACAAAGATAAAGGATTTTGTAACAGTCTCCAGGCCTGCTTTCCCAGAAGGGCTTTATTGAAAGATAATAAGTCTCGAAAACCAACCCCCCTGTACTTTTGCTCTCTTTTAGAATATCCCAGCACTTCCAGTGAATTCCAGATTTAGTACTAGTGTGTTGCCACCAAAACTTGGCGATTTTCTATTCAACAGACTTGCAGATAGAAACAGGAATCTTAAATATTGACATCGCATACTGAGGTAGAGCCTGAATCATAGATTTTAACAAAACCTCATTCCCTCCTTTGGAAATCAACTGTTCTTTCCACCCTGCCAATTTAGCATTCACTCGTGTATGAATCCAAGCAAACATATCTCTCTTTGAGGCTCCCCAATCTGAGGGAATGCCTAGATACTTTCCGGTTTTATCAAGGATTGGCACTCTTAGTTCTCCTGCCATATTTAACTTGAGAGACATAGGACAGTTTTTGCTAACAAACAGACCTGATTTATTTCTATTTATCTCCTGTCCTGTTGAAATACAGTATTGGTTTAAAATGCTAGCCAAGTTTTGACATTCCTGAGTTTTACCATCTGGAAAAAAGATCGCATCATCAGCAAAGAATAGATGGGAAAAAACAGGACACCACCTGTTAAGTTTCAGTCCTCGTAGTTGACCCATATTGATAGCTTGCTGGATAAGAGTGGATAACATATTAGCCACGAGTATGAATAAGTAGGGTGAAAGAGGATCTCCCTGGTTAATTCCCCTGGTTGGTTTAAAGTAAGGTAGATCTTCGCCATTGATCTTGACACTGAGAGAGGTAGTTTTAACACATTGCATCAGCCATATCACCCATCGATCATGAAAACCAATCTGGCGCAAATAGTCCTCCAAGAAGTCCCACTCAACCCTATCATAGGCTTTCTGCATATCCAGTTTTAGGAGCGCCTAAAATTTCTTCTTTCTCTGTCGAATTCTAAATTGATGTAAGACCTCTTGAACTATAAGAATGTTGTCTGTATCACGTGCGACACAAATGCACTCTGTTCTATGGCAATCAAATCTGGTAGACAGCATTTTAATCGATTCGCTAGGACTTTGGAAATAATTTTGTATAGAAAATTACATAAACTGATGGGGCGAAATTGATCTAACCTCTCTCGGATTCGGTACTTTGGGAATCGAGACATATAGAAGTTACATTAATATCGGCGGGCAACACACCGTAATGAAAAAAATTCTGCACCGTAGTAAAAACATCATCCTGTATAATGTCCCAATGACTATGATAAAAGAGG
Organism: Eucalyptus viminalis; assembly: GCA_014182385.1. Classification (NCBI taxonomy): domain Eukaryota; kingdom Viridiplantae; phylum Streptophyta; class Magnoliopsida; order Myrtales; family Myrtaceae; genus Eucalyptus; species Eucalyptus viminalis. The sequence continues at coordinate 6,142,030 of CM024534.1, read as the reverse complement.
CCATTAAAACCGTCAGGTCCTGGAGCTTTGGTTGCTCCCAGCTGGAAAGTAGCTAGCTGTACTTCCTCTCTTGTTACTTCGGCAATTAAATGATTGTTCATTTCATCTGTCACGATCTTTGGGCATTGCATTAAAGTAGGGCCATAGTCTCGATGACCAGCAGTAGAATAAAGATTCTGAAAAAAAAATAGTTGGTCATGTGCCTCACGATCTGGGTCTCGAATCCAATCCTCGTTTACATCTTTGAGCATGTTGATTCTGCTTCTCTTCCGTCTTTGAATCGTAGTAGCATGAAAAAAAATTTAGTGTTTCTATCCCCCCCCCCTCAACCGGTTGATGCGAGATCGCATTGCCTAGTAGTGTTCTTCCTGTATCCAAATTTTCTGAATCTGTTCCTTCAGCGATTTAACCTAAGTGTTATTATAATTGCAAGCATGTTGATTAATGTGATACTGGAGCTGCTGCTTTAAGAGATCTATTTGATGATGACCCGCAGTAAACTTCGTTCTGCTCCAATTAGCCAAAGCTGTAGTTGTCATCTGCAGTTTTTTGGAGATGCTGAAGGGGTGACTTAAGGCTGATGACCATGCATCTGAGACCACCCTGTGGCATTCATCATCTTGAAGCCAATAAGATTCGAAGGTGAACCTCCTCTTCCTCCTTTTTAATTTGACTTCAGTAGTTAAGAGTAGTGGACAATGATCCGAGCCTATAGCAGGTAAAGCGTAAACTTCAGCTTCCTGATAGGTTAATCGCCATTCCATTGTACACACAGCTCTATCTAGTCGCTCCTTTACAGCTTCCTCACCACTTCTATTGTTCACCCAAGTGTAGGCACAGCCCTTGGTCTCAAGATCCATCAAAGTACAGTTATTTAATAAATCTCTAAAGGATTGCAACCGATATTGTTGAGGTAAGCGTTTTCCCACCTTCTCCCAGTGGTTCAAAATTTCATTAAAGTCGCCGATGCACACCCAAGGTAGGGTATGTAGATGGCTGAGTTGACGCACAGTTGTCCATAGATGTTGTCGCTGTTGAAATACTGCTGGTGCATGCAGAAAAGTAATACCCATAGTTGTCATTTTCAAAACATTTGAACAGATAGTATCAATATGATAAGGATCATGAGTGTGGATAGTAAGATTAACCTGTTCATTCCAAAAAATAACCAATCCTCCAGCCAAACCTTGGGGATTTATCACAAAACTATTTTGGTATTGCATGCTTCGTTGTAAGCGCTTGATAACTGGTTCTGGTTTTTCGTTTCCATCAAAAAGATAATCTCGGGCCAATCATGGACCACTAGGTCCTTTAAAGCTTGAATTGTCAGGGGGTTGCCCAGCCCCTGACAATTCCAACTTATAATTTTCATTGTTCTGGCGGTGGCTGTTTTGGGCAAGCCACCACAGCCCTTGTGTCTACCCCTTCAGCTGCAAATATAGGGGTATCCATAAGGAGTGAATCGTCCAGAGGTACATGAACAAAGGAGGGAGTCCCATAAGGGTTGTAACGCTTTGTTTTTTTAAGGGGACTGGCCTTAACCACCATGCTAGGGCTTTTTAGCTTCTTGCTGTTCACCACAGGTTCTTTCAGTATAGGTTCTGCAATAGAAGAAATTTGCAGGGTAGGCAAGGGATTACTATGAGGGTGCTGTGTGGTATTAAGCTCCACAGATGGAGGTTAATCCTTGGTACTTGAAGGTGCTGCAGGAAGTAATAAAGGTGATTGCTGTGGAGTTTCTGGTATAATTTCTTCAACTTCATCTTGATCTGGTTGTTTCTCATAGAAAGCTTTCCAGAATGGACTGTGCTCTTCGACCTCGGCCCTCAATCAGGGGCCATAGGACAGCTTATCTTTCCCTTCCATTTTGGCCTCATCAAAGGGAATATTTTGACATTGTGTTGCATAATGGCCCAAGATACCACATGAATAGCAATAGTTAGATAATCGCTCATATTTAAAATCAATCCATATATTATGTCCCTCCAGTCTGAGTAGCTTACCAGATTTCAACGGTTCTTTAAGATTAATATTCACTCGTACCCGCCCTGTTTTAACAGTTGAACTCTCTTTATTTGCTAGGCTCACTTCCTGAACCTGACCAAGATGTCTAGCAGCCTTGGCGAACATTCTCTTGGTGCATCTTTCCAGAGGGAGTCCAAAAATTTGCACCCAGAATTCACATGTGGTAAAATCATAGCAATGAAGAGGCGTGTTTGGCAACCACGGTTTTAGTATCAGGAGATGGTGGCCAAACAGCCAATGGCCACTATGTAAAATCCTTTGCCATTCAGTTTCAGAATTGAATTTAAAAACATACAGACCTTCTTCGGGTCGAGAAATGTGCACATGGTCATTGCGCCAGACTCGTGTTAACGTACTCTGACCCATCAGTTAATTTTCAAGCTCTTCAGTGATGTAAAGATTGACCGCCAACTTTCTGTCATGATTTTATTTCTTTGAGAAAATCTCCTTTGCAGTTTTGAAGAGGACAGAATAATCAAAGGTTACTGACATATGTATTTGAATGTTCTCATTTCTTCCCAAAGTACCATTGACAATTTATTCTCTCTATATTAAATGCGAGTACAAGAGTAAAATAATAATTATAAGTCAAAATAATCAAATTGTAATATTCATTGCGCCATTCACTGACTGTAATGCTTTTGCTCCTCTTCAGTTATATTTCCAACTCTCATTATTCGTTTCATGTTTTAGTCTCGACATGGTACGTACAATCTCACTGATTTTATGTACCCAAATATACAGATATTTAAATTTACGTATTCAATACACACAATTTGGGTTTGCACATATTTTAGCCCTTCCATTAATGAGGTGAGTTATGAAGATTCCCTCCTTTAAGATTTTTAGGAATACTGAAAGATTGGGGGCTCAGTTTTCTAATCTTTAAAGAGAAAAAGGAGAATGATTATTTTGTGAGCACTAGAGATTCATATTTTATTTAAAAATAAAATACTCGTTGAAAAATTCTTTTTGGAAGAACGATCAATTTCACGAAGTTTAGGAGTTCATTTTCTCACCGATTCAATTTATTTTCGGTCAACCTAATTAAATGCTTATCTGTCATAGTCATCCTTTAGAATTATGTCCTTATCATCACCTGAGCAAGCAACTTCCATGCAGCTTCAATAACGAACGATAACGAAATATTAGATGATGTGATCGCAGCAATTTCGCCCCTTCCTTAAGTATCACGAGATTAGTGATCAATGAAACAAGTCGAGCCATTTTTTTAAAAAAAGGGGATTTCTATAGTTCATTGGGTATTTGATTTGTCGTAGTTTGATCGTAAAAATAAGCACATCTCATAGTAATTTCTCTGAAAATAAAATTCAGGATGAGTAAGATCTATATAAGGTGTGGAATTTAATCTAGCGAGATTTATTTCCTCCTAATTACATTAATTAGATTGCCAGAGAAAAGAAGATGGATAGGTTGTAAACTTCATCCTCCAATTCATTGCTTTGCCATCTGAGGAGGCTCCCCTGTTTCAAAAAGCCTAGCCACCCTCCCTCCCTCCCTCCCTCCCTCGCTCTTCCCCTGCCTCTTCTTCCTCCTCTCCCTCCTCTGCAACTCTCTCTCTCTCTCTCTCTCTGCGCACGTGTAAAACCCTCTTCTAGGGTTTTTCAGTGGTGCCCGGCTCGTCCCTCTTCCGCTCCCCCGGCGAGCGGGTTTTCTTGTTCTTGATTCTCGGCGAATCTTGGCGTTCGCCCTCTTTCTGTGATTCCGGCCACCTGCCCATCTCTTCTCCCGCGCTGGGTTCTCGCCAATCTTCCTCGACTCTTCGGTTGGGCATTGGCGGGTCGGTTCCAGGAGTTGCTCCGGTTCTTGATCCGGCGGTGCGTCGCTCCTCCAATTGAGGCATCTTTACGTTCGAAAGACCGAATCTTGATCGGTTCTGCGACGCGGGTGTTTCGTTTCTTCGGATGGCTGGGTTCTTGGTTTGATGCTTAGTCTCGGATTCGGGAGCTATGAGCGGGTTTTCGGTGGATGAACGTCGTTCTTAGGGTTTTCGTTGCTGCGGATAAGTCTGAATTCCTGTGTCCGGGCGTGTGTTCAGTTCTGATGAATAGCGTATTCAGCGAGCAGATACTTGCGGACAAGCTCTCCAAGCTCAACAGCACGCAGCAGTGCATTGAGAGTAATGCCACCTTAGTCCTCGTCCTCTCTGTGTTCATTTCCGCATCTCGGCGTCATTAGAAACCTGTTTTCTTAGTGAATATCTTGTTTAGTATATGTGTCGGGTAATGGCTATCATGCTTACGTTGTCATATATTTTTATGCCTTCATCTGTGAGTAGTTGGTTAGATTCTGTTGTAGTGGTTCTGGTTCCCAATTGGGATTATAGTCTCAAGCATAGTTCTTGAAATTTGCAATTCATGGTTCTCTATGGTCAAATGTGATTGCACATTCATTTTTCTGTCCTAATTTTCTCAAATCCCATCCTTGTTATATTGTTCAAGATGGTTATGACTGATCTAGGGAATTTAGCAGATGGCCAATAAAGTCTTCGATTTCTCTGCATCCATTGATAGTATATGTTCTTTGAGATCCGGATTTACAAAAAGACCCATGTACTCTGCTTCGTGCAATTTGAAATTTTGATTGTTAAAGTCTAGGTATTGTCTGACGATAATGCCAAGTGGCGTAACAAGTTGAGGTTTGTATTTAGTGAAGGATATGTAAAGCATGGTAATACGCAATTTAGTTCATTGGTTGTAGGTTTTGCTTTTGGGTTCAATTTCTCTTGTTCTTGCCTATCATCATATAGAATCCTGAAGTGCTCAATTATTCTGGTACGCAAGAACACTATCGGTTCTGGGAAATATCTCTTGTCACATCAAGGTTACATTCAATTTCAGCCTAGACTAGGGATGATTTTCACTTTATTGCTGTGATTTCTCCTATGTTTGTCCTTATCCTGATTGCACAAACCAGCAATTTGATTTTTATGGTTTTGTTTTCCTTATTGTACTATTCACAGCTCTGTCACATTGGTGTATATTCCATCGAAGTAAGGCGGAGCTGGTTGTTGCAACATGGGATAAGCAATTTCACAACTCGGAAATGGTTCAGAAAGTTCCTCTATTATATCTTGCAAATGACATACTGCAAAACAGCAAGCGCAAGGGAAATGAATTTGTAAATGAATTCTGGAAGGTTCTTCCAGCAGCACTCAAAGATGTTGTTGAGAAAGGGGATGATCATGGGAAGAATGTAGTTTCAAGATTGGTGGGTCTATCATTTTATGTTCTTGCATGTGTGTTATGCTTCTTTCTTCTCTGAAGTTGTGTGTATGTTTGTATGCAAACACTATAAGATATTGCAGGTGAAGTATGAAAGTTTTGCGAATGCAGTTTTGGACCTAGATAGAGCATCTGTTTACCTTTTTTATAAGCAGAAAAGATGACTTATTCAATGTTTTTTTGGTAGGTTGGTATCTGGGAAGAAAGAAGAGTATTTGGATCCCGTGCACAAAGCCTCAAAGATTTAATGCTTGGAGAAGAAGTTCTTCCACCCTTGGAATTAAACAGAAAGCGTTCACGTTCTGTCAGGATTGTTAAAAGGGATTCACGCTCAATAAGAACGGTTAGAATGAGAATGTTACCGCATGATACTTGCTTTGTCTCAAGTAAATTGGATTTTACCTTTTAGTATGCTAGAAACTTTCTACATCTTGGCTGCATGCTTCTGTTCTATTCCCCTGTGAGATTGGAATTCATGCTAATTAGATGTTATCCCTTTAACATCAGAAATTGTCGATTGGATCAACAGCTGAAAAAATTGTTTCAGCAATTCACCTGGTTCTTAGTGAGCATCCTAATGAGGATGTGGAGATGAGTAACTGTAAGTCTGCTGTCCATCATGTGAAGAAGATGGAGAAAGATGTTGATATAGCCTGTATGACTGGTAAGCTGAAACTAACTTGTAGTTAACTTTGGTGTGGACTTCATTCTGCTTGAAAGATTAGCACTTATGTTTCTTGAGTCTATGTAAGCTTTTTGTTATTCAAGACTTGAATATCTAATTCGTCCTTGTCTGTTCAGCTAAGGATCCAAAGAGGAGAACATTGGCTAAAGAGCTTGAAAATGAAGAGAACACCCTAAAGCAGTGCATTGAGAAACTCAAATCAGTTGAAGCAAGTAGAATATCACTTGTATCTCATTTAAAAGAAGCACTGCATGAACAGGTATTCAATTAGAATGATTATCGACTATTCTGCTTTTTGCAATGAGGCAGAATAAGGTTATTCTAGCAAGTTCTGCATGTGTACATTATGAATTTGGGCACCCATGGCATCAGTCTGATCTTTATCTCCCTCCATTGTTTTCAGGAATCTCAGCTTGAGAATGTTCGAACTCAAACGCAGGTGTGCATTTTCTCAGTTTAGCTTATTCTCAAATCTTCGTGAACTTAAATGTCTATAATGAATGTTTTCTGTCGATATTCTCATGTTTAACTACTAAAACTTTTGTCTGGTTTTTGCTTAGATAAATTATTGACGCTTCTTCAGGACTATTAACTCTAAGATGTCTTATCATAATTAGGTGGCACAAGCACAAGCGGAAGAAGCTCAAATTATGAGAAAACGGCTAATGGATGAAGATTATGTATTCAAATCGCCCACCTCTGCTACTCAAGGCCTTGATATAAATGCAAAAGGGGGACAAACACCCAAGAGGACGGCTGCAGCCATTGCGGCTGAGGTTGCAGACAAGCTCACAGCTTCTAGCTCCTCACAACTGATTATGAGCTCAGTTTTGTCAACGTTTGCTGCTGAAGAGGCAAAGAGTGCTGGGCATACAAATAGCTCCGATAAATCAGATAAAACAACACCTGTATCAGATGCCAGCACTTTTATGCAACATGCTGCTCCTTCAAACCACTCATACCATGCTGTCATTGTTAACCAGCAAACTATTCAGCAGAATCAAGGCTCGATGTCTGTAAGTTCATATTTACTTCCGAACCAGTCTCCTCAGCAGTATTTGCAGCAGCCCTCTGGAGCAATGATGCCCTCCTATGGTTATGCTAACTTCCCAACCATGTCGGTCGGACCACCCCCACTGTCACATGCGTTGAGTGCAATGGTGCCTTTGAGTCAGCAGTCGTTACCCATGGCACAGAAACAATCAGTGGCTTTGCCTCAGCAGTCTGTTCCTTTAACTCCACAACAACCCATGCCCTTGAGTCAACAGCCGCCCATAGCTCCTAGTTTTCGGCCGCTTCAGCCACCAGGCATGGTGTATTATAGTCATCAGCACCATTCCCAGTAAAATGGCAATAGTGAGGATGCATATTCTGTGGCAGCTTTTTCAGGACAAGTTTGAGTAATTTTGTGGAGAGTTTGGTTTCCAATTAACAGGTGAGACCATGCGAAATATCATACAAAGCAAAAGCATTTACAGAGCGGCTGAAATAATTTGTCATTTTGAGGGTTGAATTGTAACCTTGGATTGTGTTTCGAATGTAGGTTCTGTTCAATATAAACCACCGATCTGGCCTTTAGTACTCCAAGTAAAGCAGGCAAAAACTATTGGGTGCTCTCGACCTATACATCTACTCTCTTACGAGCCACTGGTCCAGGCATGGTGAGCATGTCGATCATTGTGCAGTAGCAGGCGGTATGTGCATGTGAGCTGATTTTGTGCTGATAGGTTAAGCATTGATAACTCAGCTAATTGCTAGGTTAGTTTAGGACTAAACCATAGTTTGTAAGTCAATTCCCTGAGAATGGGGGGAGAAAGTTATCTGGCCTCCTGTACTTTGCGAGTCTTAGTCCATAATTTCCGGTTTCTCTTTCGGACTTGAGTCCCCGCATAATGTCCACTTGCTGTTGAGAAATAAAGAGACGAGGCTCTGGAGACAATAGTGGTGTTATTCAATCCTTATTGATGCGCAGACCTCAGTGAATCGAGCCCTTGAGACTCGGTGAGCCTGTGCCACTAGCAAAGAGGGTTCCTTTGTTTCATTCCTAACCTTACACAGGTTTTTCCTCATGATGCTTGACTGGTAGGAGGCCATTGCTGTTGCTTCATATTTCAAAGACAAAGGCAAACAGCTACTTTCCTCATGATTTTGATTGGGGCCTGTGGGTGAAATGTGGAGACATCTCCTTTTGCTCAAATCACAGTGACTCCACACCCCGAAAATTTGAGGACGTACCGCACGTAGGTAGTGGATGGGTTGGATCGAGCCATTGGTAATAGGAACCATAGCTTGGTTCTAGACACACCATATGTGAACCACAGCTCGTCCTTTGTGCTCACAGCTAAAACTTTCGGGTTCGAGTCGGTCCTTGGGCCCATGCCTAGACAGGCCTGGTAAACCCAGACCAACTCGATTAAGCCGAAGTTAGCTAATAAAACCTAAAAGCAGAGAGAACGAACGAGGCTCGCAAGCTGTGGAAACAGAGGCTCGAGGAGGAAGAAGGGTTAAAACAGGGTAGGAGTGTTGGTTGAAATCCTGATTAAAAAACACGAAGAAATTGCCCTTTACAAGCTAAATCATAATAAGTTCGGACAAGAAAGATCAGGGTGTTGATTTCAGAGTTGACAGAGGAAATTTATCAGGACCTCTTTACCATATCCATTCGAGCCAAGGATGGTACTTTTTGGAACGTTACATTGCCTAGGATCGTAAAAGAGAAATACGTTCCACTAACTTCTAATTATTCAAGCGATATATTACGCGGCACCAACCTCACTGGCAATCATCTGGGCCAAATGACAGACGAAAGGCCAATTTAATAGAAAATAACACAAGTTATTAACCTTACGTACCAAATGCAATTGCCTAAACCTTTCAATTGGTTAAACCAAATCCTAAACCTTTACTTAAGAAAATGCGAACAAGTCCTAAATCTTTCAATTGATTTAATTACGTCCCAGAGCTTTACCAAATGATGCAATTAATTCGTAAAACACAACTTTTAGGACTTTTAGTCCACTTTTTCCACCCATTTAATCATATACTCACATAAGTCAACAGTTTCCCACCATTCTTCACAGCCCCTTTTTCTCCATTTTCCTTATCCTTATTTTTTGGGGAGAACAGTTTTGTATTCTACAAGTTGCGGGAACAAGCCAAAAGAATACAAAGAGAGATGCCAACGCTGGCTCATACCTAACATTTCATTGCCTTCCTCATTATGAAATCCCGAACGAAGATTGGCAGATGGTATGCAATACTGCTCACAGTCGAATATTGGCCATAGGAGAACCAAGCGGGAGGATTCTTTCTTAATATTGCAGACAGTCTCCTTGGCAAACTCTTCAGTAGGGGTCGCTTTGATTCCCTGAGAGAAGTAAGTCCTGTCATGTATCACTGCCTCAAATGGCTTATACAGCTTCCACTCAGGCATCTTGTTGTAGCTTGCAACTGCAGAACTTCCTATGTTTGATTTGATAGCACCAGGGGCAATGTTGATGACGTCGATTCCAAGTAGTTTTAGCTCCAACCTGCTCATCCCAAATAACAAATGTTACCTTAACACAATTTCACTGTGCCTTGTTCTGGACCTACGTATTGTCATATGAACCCAAACAGATTGGCCGGTACAAGAATGTCCTCTTGTTAGCATAATGTTATTGCTGAGGTCATTTAAGGACTCAAAAAGTATGTAACCTTTACCCTTTTTTCCTGAAACAAAGAACTCTCAAGGGTTACTGAATTGAACTAAGATATTTGATAAAGAGAGGGAATAACTATTTTATTCCTAGCATATCCCTTCCTGAATATCTATTGCTTTGTTTGTTTGGTGTGATCAAGAGAGACATTAAACTAGGCTGTATGTACTTCTCAGAGCTATTTCCTCAGAATAAGTCATTCCATTGCTTTCCTATCCCATCCTATTCCACCAATCATACCATGATTTTTTTTTTCCAGGGCAAGAGCTTGGATATATACTAACCACCCTAAAAAAAATAAAAAAAAATAAATAATGATAAAATCAACAATGCTCTCACCTGAGAGTATCAGTCATTGAATGGAGGGCAGCTTTTGATGAAGTATAAGAACCTGCCCATGGTCCAATAGTCAAAGCAGCAACACTCCCCATGTTAGCTACTTTTCCCTTTTTCCTAGTTGCCATGTGAGGTACAGCAGCTTGAATCATTCTCAATGATCCTGTAGGAAAGATCAAGTAATGCACGAGAAGGCCATACTTTACACTCGCTTCATAGTTGCCAAGAGACTGAAAGAAAATGAAATAGGAATTGGACAAGTCTACATCATTTTAGACGGCAGACACCATTTCATAAAGTATGTAATGGATGGACTGCCCATGACATCATTAAAATAAAGTGTACATGATTATTTTGTCACAATTAACTAGGGAAATTGTCACGAGATCAGTTTAAACCTAAGGGAAGGCATTGACAATTTTCAACCAACACTTGCTCAAGGATTCTAATGCTGTATAAAACCCCAGTAAACAGTAAATCCCACTAATCCAAATCTACAGCAGACACCTCCAATCTGAGCAGCAGGCAAATGTTTCCCAGTTTAAGCCATGCTTGCACAGAGAGATAGAATTTGTTCCACCCATCATAAAGGAGTTGGACTGAAGCAGCAGAAAAAATCAAAGAGAAAATCCTGAAAACTATAAGTTGCAAGTTAGAATGGGGTGGCAGCTGAATGTTTTTGTCTTATTGGAAACATTGACAGTGGCAAATAAGCTTGACACTTAGATCACATACTAAAATGCAGTCTTATTCATTCATTACTGCCATACTACTGTCTCTACTCCTTAGCACACACGAAAGGAGTGTGTGGTTCCTATGTTGAAAGGACATCTAACATAAGTAGACACGATTCTAAACTTTTGGAACCTGAAACCTATTCCATAACCCTTTGAAACCCCCTTTAAACAAAATATGGGTCCACACAAGTCTCAAGGTACCCATTACTTCTTCTGACAACATGCGATCTGTCCTGAACTGAGAATTTTCAGCTGTAACATCCAGCTCTCGTCAGTGATAAAAGAGATGCAATCGTTTTACTTAAGTTAATCATCAAGGTCAAAGTATTTTGCAATATGCTATGAACATATCCCGGGCTAATTGCAAGAATATGATGCCACTGATAAATAACATAAATACAGAATGAGTATGTATATAAGCAGAGATGCACAAAAATTGGCTAAGCGAACTACAGTTTTACAACTCTAATTTCAACCAATAGATCTAGAAGAACGTCTTTTTTCCTTGAGTTTTGAGTACACATAAAGGGATGTTGTGAAAGAAAGCATATGAGTTACTTTTCGGTACTAACCTACCCCTTTTTGTGGTTCACTGCATTACTTACATCTGCTTCCATGTGATGTCTGGCTTAAAACTAATAGACTGGATTGGCAGAGAGATGACTAAGAGCTAATCACCAAGACAACTGAGAAAAATGCTTCACAGCGTCTAAATATTTTGCATAAGCCTATTCCGTGTTTCTCAGTCGAACTTCTTGTACCGAGACAAATGCACTGTGGATGGGACAAATTAGGAGTAGAATGCAGCTGCGTTGTTGCTATATCTTAGGAAGCTGCTTTCAAACCGGGATACAAAGGTCAAGTACTGTAAGTATTCTCTAATGACACTTAAAAAAGCAATACTGGACCCACGATATGGGATCCTAAGAAATCAAGCTGAAGTCCAAGGGGGTGGTCAGGCTTTGAAATAGTTTGCACCACCTGACGTTGAGGGGAACTGAACCTGTGTATTGCGTCTAAATCACACAACCACATCTCTATTCTTTAAATGACTAAGTCAATCCCATTTGTTGTAATGGGGAATCGATCCCATTAGACAGACAGATCTTCAGTCCTCAGACCATTAAGTCAATCCTATGGTTGCATCGGAAACAAGCACATCCCCAAGAACCATCTCATCCGCAGGACCACCTATGTTGTAAGGGTTTTCCTCTTTCTGGTTGCTAGCAACAAACCGAGCAGATCCACCATCAGCAGGAGAGACATTTTGAACAAAGCAGTAACTTCGAGCTGTCAATGAAAAGCCTTACAAGTAGCAACATGTACCATCTCGTCCGGCAGATTCACCAACAACAAAATCATCAGTCGTTAACAGCTAACATGGACAGTTGCTACATATCACTCCACGTCCATAAACAGCTGATAACTTCACCCAGAACACCGCATTTCAACACACAAAGCTCACAAATTGCCTCTGCACATTCGTCCCAGAAAGCAAAATCAATCAACCCAAGAGCACACGTCGAGCAACGAATCGAGACTGCGCAGAGAATAGACCAAATTATCATCAGCATTCATTACCATAGACGTTGGTATCGAACGTCTTCTGGAGGGCGGAAAGCGGGATCTCCGCGAGGGGCCCCACGCACTGGACCCCGGCATTATTGACCAGCACATCGATTTTTACGAACTTGTCGATCACGTTCCCGACCACCCGCTTCACGCTTTCGTCGGACAGCACGTCGAGCTCCTGGAGATGCTCGGGTCCCCATCGAGGTCGGCCATGGAGGCGCGGGACCGGCTGGCGACGACGACGCGGCAGTCCCGGACGGCGAAGGCCCGGGCCATGGCGTGGCCGATGCCGCCCTGGGAGCACCCGGCGATCAGGACCACCTGCTGCCCGTCGTCGCAGCCGCCGCCGCCGCTCGCCATCGGAGTCGAGAAATGGGTAGACCCGGATTGAGATCGAGAGACGTAACAACGCGAGCTTTAACGGTGACAACGAAGGAGGCGAGAGTAAATTAGCTGCTCAGCCTGCTCTGCGTCGGTGGAGTATTGCGGTGCGCTTTTGTGGTGGGTGTGGTTTTGGCTTGGTCAGTGAGTCAACCCAGCAAAGCTTCTGGATAACACTTCCATTCCATAATTTCCTCCTCTTTTTTTTTTTTTGAAATTTGATTAATATCAAGAAAAATCACAAATTAATATATCTATAAAAAAATTATTTCAAACTAACTTTTTACTATAAAAAATTTTAAATTAATATATTTACAACAAATTTATTCACAATTAATTTCCGTTAAATTGCGTCGTATGACGTGTGGTATTGATGGGTATATCGGTATATGATTTTTAATGATGAAAACTAATGAAGAGTAAATTTGTCGCTAAATATATTAATTTAAAGTTTTTCTTAATACTAATTTTCTTTTTTAGTCTAGGGATTTTTTTTCTTTTTTTAAGGCAAAAAATAGTTAATTATCGAAACTAACTTTACCACCAAGCCTTAGCTAACAATTTGGTAAAGCTCGCATGGGGTTAAGTCATGTAGCACGGTCATTTATGTGCTTTTATTCAGCAATTTCCTTTTGGTGGTCGCTTTAACAAATTTCTAATTTTGCATATTTAACTTTTATGCCTGTTTTGATGATAAATCTTTCAGCGATATATTAGAAGTAAAAGAATTGTACATATTGCTCCAACAAATCAGACAAAACATCTGTATCAGATGCTAGTGCTTTTATGCCATCTCAGCCACATGCCGCTCCTTCGAGCCAGTTATATCATGCCGTCGTTGTTAACCATCAAACCACTCAGCAGAATCAGGGCTCGGTGGTGTCTCAAAGTTCATATTTACTTCCGAACCAGCCTCCTCTGCAGTATTTGCAGCAGCCATCTGGAGCAACGATGCCCTCTTACGGTTAACTTTCCAACCATGTTGTCGCCTGGACCACCCCCACCGCCACATGCGTTGAGAGCAATGGTGCCTTTGAGTCAGCAGTCGTTACCCATGGCACAGAAACAATCAATGACTTTGCCTCTGCAGTCAGTCGGTTCCTGTAACGCCACAACAACCCATGCCCTTGAGTCAACAACCGCCCATACCTCCTAGTTTTCGGCCGCTTCAGCCACCGAGCATGGTGTATTATAGTCGTCAGAACCATTCCCAGTAAAATTGCAATAGTGAGGATGCATATTCTGTAGCAGCTTTTTCAGGACAAATTTGAGTAATTTTGTGGAGAGTTTGGTTTCCAGTTAGCAGGTGAGACCATTAGAAATATCATATAAAGCAAAAGCATTCATAGAGCGGTTGAAATAATTTGTCTTTTTGAGGGTTGACTTGTAACCTTGGATTGTGTTTCGAATGTAGCTTATGTTCAATATAAACCGCCAATCTGCCCTTTAGTACTCCCAGTAAAGCGGGCAAAAATCATTGGGTGCTCTCCACCTGTACATCTACTCTCTTACGAGCCACTGGTCAGGACATGGGGACCATGTCGATCGTTGTGCAGTAGCACGCGGTATGTGCATGTGAGTTGGTTTTGCACCAATAGGTTTCAGCATTGATAACTTTGCTAATTGCTAGGTTAGTGTAGGATTAAACCAAAGGTTGTAAGCTAATTATTTGAGAATTGGGAGTAAGTTATCTGGCCTCCCGTTGTTTGTGAGTTTTACACCATAATTTCAAGTTTCTTATTCCAACTTGAGTCCCCACATGATGTCTGTTGACTTTGACCATGCCACTCACTTATTTATCATATAAAAATTACATTGCATTTAGAATTAAACTTATCTTTTGAAAAATAAAAATAGAGGATAATAAATAACTTATAAAATAAAAACATTTGGAGGGAGATTTCGATATTTCCTTTTTGAATAATAAAACATTTGGTTGTTGAACATATCTTCTCATTTCAAATTAAAAATTCAACAATTGTATGATTTTAGAGCCACTTTTTTTTTAAAGAAATTGAGTGAATATTGGGAAATCTTCACTTATTTGTTGAATTTTCCCTCTATAAATAGAGAGTGCGAGGCTTCGAAGCGGGGGCTTCTTTTCGTCAAAAAAAAAAAAAAAATTGAAAAGTGGAGAGAAAACAGAGAAGAGGGTTTCAGTTTTTGAGGGAAAAAGAAGAAAAGTCAAAAGAGAGGGGAGAGCGAGGAAGTGACCGGTCATTGGGAAGGAAAAGAGACAAAAAAAAAAAAAAACAAAGAAAAAAGTTGACAAGACCCCTACTGTTCACCTTCTTCCCCCCATCCGCATCTGCTCGGCCGATCATCCGCTTCTGCTCTACACGGCGTCGCCGCTCGTCCGCCACCGCACCACCATCCTGCGAACACCACCGTAGCAGCAAGCCCGAGCCGATCGCCGCCAGTAGCTGCCGTCCTCTGCTCGACTCCTCTACGCTCGCGACCACCGCGCGCCTCCAGCCCGAGATCCAACCACACTGCCGTGTCCCGCCGAGCACTTTTGCTGCCGAGCTTCCCCTTGCCGGCGCTGCGACGACCCGACCTCGTCCGAAGCTCCGCCTTGTCTTCGCCGGTCTCTGCCCACCTGACGCTGTTCTCCCACACCTGCAGCGCCTCCGATCAGCGACCCGACGCCAGCTCGCCGTTCCGCCAGACACTGGGCTCCCTGCTGTCGACTTCTCTGCTCACCGGCGGCTGCCGCCCTTCGACCCAGCAACCAAGCGACGCCAACAGCTCCCTAACCGGCGTCGCGCCTTCCTTTTCCATTGACGCCAGCAGCCGCTCCGTCTCCGCCCGAGCACCAGCACCCGTGAGCTTGCTGCCGACGCCACTGCACCTCCGCACAGCGACCCTCCTGCCCTTGTCATGGACCGACGGACAGCCCCAGCTCCGGCCACCAGGACCCATCACCCTTGGCGAACCACCATCGCAGCTCAGCCATTAGTGCTTCCTCGCCATTTCTTCAAGTCCACCGTGAGTTAGTCTAGGTAAATTTTTAGATATTTGGTTTCATATGTTTTTTTATTTATTTATTATTTTCATTCTAACTTGATTTGTTTTGATTTATTATCCAATTAGAAAATTTGTCATATTAAATCATGATAATAAAAAATATTGAGCTGCAAGACATCGGATTAGATTTTTGATTATTTCGACTTTTTATGACAAATTCATTAATTGCTTTGCATCATTGAAATAATATGTCATTGATTTATATTGATGAATTTTCAATAGCACATATTTTGGTGTGTTATTTGCACATCACATATCATATCATGTGTCATATCTTGAATTTAAGTACTTAGGTCCATATGCATTTCATTTTGGAAGCTTTGCATTTTGATTTTTTAGATTCATATAGGATTCGGTTAATTTTCCTTTAATAAAACAAAAAAGAACAAATTTTTTTTATTTAGGTTATATAGATTTCATAATGTGTATACCACATGTTGCGCTTTAGTTAGAGGGTCATAGGTTAATGTTTTAATATTCTCGTCGTGCAATTTTTTAATAAAAAAGCCGAAGATTAGTATTGCATCTTTATTTTCTTTCTTTAATAAGAATTATTAAGTCATTTAAAAAAGAAAACACAAAAGGTCATTTACTTGGTTAGTTAATAAATTAGTTTATAATTAATCATATTTCATGTCATCATTGTTTAGTGTAGGTTGCATATAGGTATAAAAAATAATCATAAAAAGAACATGCATATAGAATTACCATGTTATCATGTAGTACATGCATATTTAGGATTATATAAATTAGATTGCACACATATTGTGATTGTTCAAGTTATGCCATATGAATTGCATTTCACATGTTAAAATAAATTCATGTATATTAAGTTTAAGTTAAGATTGCATATAATTAATAATAAAAAGGAAAAAGAAAAATTAGGTGTCATGTCATTTAGAAATCATATTTAGGGCATGTATTTTTATTAGCATTTTTGTAAGTTTATTTTAGTGAGTAGATCTTAATAAGGTTGTAGTTTATAATTTATTACAATCTATCACTTCGGTTTATTGAATGTTATTTCATTGATTGTGCACCCGCATGACCACCTTTGCGTTAGTAGAGGTTAAAATTAATCAAGACTACCTGCAAAATATTTTTTTTAAAATTAAAATGACCAGATACCGAAATGGCGTTAGATTTTTCTAACGTAATCATGTCCCCGGACCTATTAAATCTCTAGTTCGCAAAAGTAACGTATTCTTCCATACTTTACCTAATTGGTTAGTGGCGAGTATAATTGCATGTTTAAATGAGTTAATTTCTTAGTATCAAGTCGCAATTGGTAGAATTTGGGAGGGTTCGTGTCATGTTTTCAGACTTAGTAATCCAATAGCCTTCTTTGAATAATTCACCCTCGGAAAAGTCGCAACAATGTCCATTCGCTATGGAGAAATAAATAGAGGAGATGACTTGGAGATGTAGTGGTGTTATTCAATCCTTATCAATGCGCAGACCTCGGGGTGAATCAAGCTCTTGAGACTCAGTGAGCCCGTGCCGCTAGCAAAGAGGGTTACCTTTGTTTCATTCCAAGCACTACACAGGTTTTTCCTTATGACCCTTGACTGGTATGAGGCCATCGCTGTGGCTCCATATTTCGAAGACAATGGCAAACACCTACTTTCCTCATGATTTTGATCGTGGCCTGGGGTGAAATGTGGAGACATCTCCTTTTGCTCAAATTACAGCAATCCCACACCCCGTAAATTCAAGGACATACCGCACATAGGTAGGGAAGGGTCGGATCGAGAGTCGTTGGTAGCAGGAAACACGGCTCGGTTCTAGACACACCACATGTGAACCACACACAACTCGTCCTTTGCGCTCACAGCCTAAAACTTTTGGGTTCGAGTCGGTCTTCGGGCCCGTGGCTAGAGAAGCCTGGGAAATCCAGGCCCACTCGATTGCACTTGCAAAACTCGAGAAGAATGCAAAGAGCATGGAGACCTCGAAATGCAGAAATATCATATTTATACACAAAAGCCGAGATTAGCTAATAAAACCCAAAAGCAGAGAAACAAACAAGGCTCGCAACTTGTGGAAACATGGGTTTGTGGAGGAAGCAGGATAAAAACAGAGTAGGAGTGTCAGCTGAAATCCTGAAAAAAACGAAGAAATTGCCCTTAACAAGCTAATCATAATAAGTTCGGACAAAAAAAGATCAGGGTGTGTTGATTTCAGACTAGATGGAGGCAATTTATCTGGACCTCTTACCATCTCTATTCCTGCCTATGATAGTACTTATAAGAACGTTACATTGCCCAGGATCATAGAAGAGAAATACGTTCCAAAAATTATTGAAGCAAAATATATCACGGTAACAACCCTTTTTTTTGTTCTTACGGTACCAACCTCACTAGCAACCATTTGCGCATAATGACAGACGAATTGCACAAGTTCTTAACCTTCCATACTGAATGCAATCGCCAAAATCTTTCAATTGGTTAAACCAAATCCTTAACCTTTACTTAAGAAAATGCAAACAAGTCCTAAATCTTTCAATTGATTTAATCAAGTCTAAAACTTTACCGAATGATGCAATTAATTCATAAAACAAAACTTTTAGGAATTCCGATCCACTTTATCCGCCCATTTAATCATTACTCCCGTAAGTCAACAGTTTCCCCACCATTCTTCACAACCTTTTTTTTCTCCATTTTCCTTATCCTTATTTTTGGGGAGAAAGGTTTTATGTTTCGCAAGTTGCGGGAACAAGCCAAAAGTATACAAAGGCAGACCTGCCAACTCTAGTTCATACCTAACATTTCATTGCCTTCCTCATTATGAAATCCCGAACGAATATTGGCAGATGGTATACAATACTGCTCACGGTCGAATACTGGCCGTAGGAGAACCAAGCGGGAGGATTCTTCCTTAATATTGCAGACACAGCCTCCTTGGCAAACTCTTCAGTAGGGGTCGTTTTGATTCCCTGAGAGAAATAAGCCCTGTCACGTATCACTGCCTCAAATGGCTTATACAGCTTCCACTCAGGCATCTTGTTGTAGCTCACAACTGCAGAACTTCCTATGTTCGATTTGATAGCACCGGGGACAATGTTGATGACGTCGATTCCAAGTGGTTTTAGCTCCAACCTGCTCATCCCAAATAACGAAATGTCACCCAAACACTATTTCACCGCCTTGTTCTGGAACTTTGTCATATGAACCCACATCAATAGATTGGCCGGTACAAGAATGTCCTCTTGTTAGCATAATGTTATTGCTAAGGTCATTTAAGGACTCAAAGTTACCCATTTTTTGCTGAAAAAATATAACTCTCAAGAGTTAATGAATTGAACTAAGATATATGGCAATGAGAGGAAACAACTATTTTATCCCTAGCGTATTCCTTCCTAAATACCTATTGCTTTGTTTGGTTGGTGTGATAAAGAGAGACATTCAATTAGGCCGTAGGTACTTCTCAGAGCTATTTCCATGGCATTAGTCATTCCATTCCATTCCTATCCCATTCTATTCCACCAATCATACGAGGCATTTTTTTTACAACTAATGGTAAGGGTGAGAGCTTGGACATATACTAACTACCCTAAAGAAAAAGAATGATAAAATCAACAATGCTCTCACCTGAGAGTATCAGTCATTGAATGGAGGGCAGCTTTTGATGAAGTATAAGAACCTGCCCACGGTCCATTTGTCAAAGCAGCAACACTCCCCACGTTAGCTACTTTCCCATTTTTCCTAGTTGCCATGTGAGGGACAGCAGCTTGAATCATTCTCAATGATCCTGTAGGAAAGATCGAGAAATGCACAAGAAGGCCATACTTTACACTCACTTCACAGTTGCCAAGAGACTGAAAGAAAATGAAATAGGAATTGGACAAGTCTACATCATCTTAGATGAAAGACTCCATTTCATAACGTATGTAATGGATGGACTGCCCATGACATCATTAAAATGAAGTTTACATGATTGTTTTGTCACAATTAACTAGGAAAATCCTCACAAGATCAGTTTAAACCTAAGGAAAGGCATTGACAATTTTCGACCAACGTGCTTAAGGATTCTAATGCTGTATAAAACCCCAGTAAATAGTAAATCCCACTGATCCAAAAATACAGCAGATACCTCCAATCTGAGCAGCAGACAAATGTTTTCCAGTTTAAGCCATGCTTGCACAGAGAGATAGAATTTTGTTCCACCCATTATATTGAAGCAGCAGAAAAGACCAAAGAGAAAATTCTGAAAACTATAAGCTGCAAGTTAGAATGGGGTGGCAGCTGAATGTTTTTGTTTTATTGGAAACATTGACAGTGGCAAATAAGCTTGACACTTAGATCACATACTAAAATGCAGTCCTATTTTTTTTTTTTGCCATACTCCTGTCTCTACTCTCTAGAACACACAAAAGGAGTGTGCGGTTCCTACGTCGAAAGGACATCCAACATAAGTAGACACAATTCTAAACTTTTGGAATCTGAAACCTATTCCACAACCCTTTGAAACCCTCTTTAAACAATATGTGGGTCTCCACAAGTCTCATGGTACCCATTACTTCCTATGGCAACGTGTGGATCTGCTTTGAACTGAGAATCTTCAGCTGTAACATCCAGCTGTCATCAGTGATAAAAGAGATGCAAACGTGTTACTTAATACTCAAGGTCAAAGTATTGTGCAATATGCTATGACTATAGTCCCAGGCTAATTGCAAGAATATGATGTTACTGGTGAACAACATGCATACCAAATGAGTATGTATATAAGCAGAGATGCAGAAAAATTGCCTATGCGAACTATAGTTTTACAACTCTAATTTCAACCAATAGATCTAGAAGAATGTCTTTTTTCCTGGAGTTTTGACTATAAAACAAAGGGATGTTATCAATACAGATAGTAATCTTTTTGCAGTACTTTATGTCTGGATCAATTTAAGATTTCTGGATGAAGAGAACTGACAATGAAAAAAATTCTGATTGAGGAAATGAAATTACCAGACTTTGATATTGTGAAAGAAAGTATCTGAGTTACCTTTTGGTACTAAACTACCCCTTTTTGTGGTTCACTGCAGGATTTACCTGTGCTTTCCATGTGATGTCTGGCTTAAAACTACTATAGACTTGATTGGCAAGGAGATGACTAAAAGCTAATCACCACGACAACTGACAAAAATGCTTTGCAGCGTCTAAATATTCTGCATAAGCCTATTCTGTGTTTTTAAGCCGAACTTCTTGTACCAAGACAAATGCACCATGGACAAAGTAGGAGCAGAATGCAGCTGCGTTGTTGCTATATCTTAGGAAGCTGCTTTCAAACCAGGATACAAAGGTCATGTACTGTAAGTATTCTCTGATGACACTTAAAAAAGCTATACTGGACCCACGATATGGAATCCTAAGAAATTGAGCTGAATTCCAAGGCAGTGGTCAGGCTATGAAATGGTTTGCACCACCAGACGTTGAGGGGAACTGAACCTGTGTATAGCGTCTAAATCACACAAACACATCTCTATTCTTTAAATAACTAAGTCAATCCTATTTGTTGCAATGGGGAATCGATCCCATTAGACACACACATCTTCAGTCCTCAGACCATTAAGTCAATCCTACGGTTGCATCGGAAACAAGCACATCCCCAAGCAACCATCTCATCCGCAGGACCACCTATGTCGTAAGGGTTTCACTCTTTCTGGTTGCTCGCAACAAACTGAGCAGATCCACCATCAGCAGGAGAGACATTTTGAACAAAGCAGTAACTTCGAAAGGTCAATGCAAAGCCTTACAAGTAGCAAAATGTACCATCTCGTCCGGCACATTCACCAACAATAAAATCACCAGTCGTTAACAGCTAACAAGGACAGTCACCAGAACTCTCACTCGACGTCCATAAGAGCTGATAGCTTCACCAGAACACCGCATTCAACACAAAGCTCATAAATTGCCTCCGTACATTCCACCCAGAAACCAAAATCAATCAACCCAGTTGCACACGTCAAGCAACGAATCGAGACTGTGCAGAGAATAGACCAAATCATCAGCATTCATTACCATAGACGTTGGTATCGAACGTCTTCTGGAGGGCGGACAGCGGGATCTCCGCGAGAGGGCCCACGCACTGGACACCGGCATTGTTGACCAGCACATCGATTTTCCGAACTTGTCGATCACATTCCCGACCACCCGCTTCACGCTTTCCTCGGACAGCACGTCGAGCTCCTGGAGATGGAACCTCGGGTCACCGTCGAGGTCGGCCATGGAGGCGCGGGACCGGCTGGCGGCGACGACGCGGCAGTCCCGGGCGGCGAAGGCCCGGGCCATGGCGTGGCCGATGCCGCCCTGGGAGCACCCGGTTATCAGGACCACCTGCTGCCCGTCGTCGCCGCCGCCACCGCCGCCGCTCGCCATCGGAGTCGAGAAATGGGTAGACCCGGATTGAGATCGAGACGCGTAAAAAGGCAAGCTTTTAACGGTGAGGATGAAGGAGGCGAGAGTATAGAGCTGCTCAGCCTGCTCTACGTCGGTGGAGTATTGCGGTGCGCTTTTGTGGTGGGTGTGGTTTTGGCAATGGTGACTTGGTGAGTGAGTCGACTCGCCTTGGCTCACAACTTGGTAAAGCTCGCTTGTGGTTAAGTCACATGGCACGATCATTTGTGTGCTTTCATTCAGCAATTTCCTTTTGGTGGCCGCTTTAACAAATATCTAATTTTACATTTTTAACTTTTATGCATGTTTTGATGATAAATCTTTCATCGATATATTAGAAGTAAAAGAATTATACATATTTTGATAATAAACGTTAAAAGAATAGTTTTGATTTAAAGTTATTCATTAAGAAACAAATTTTGATTAGGGTTTCATAAAATGTCTCGTTTTAAAACCTGTCGAAACCTGCAAGTTCCACGGATCCCACAAATTCCACGATGTAGACCCCTAATTTCGAAATTGAATATAGTAAGATCTAGGGTTTCAAAATTGGAGAGACTCAAAATTTCCTAGGTGGACTCATCAATGGCCTTGATCGAGAGCAAATAGCAAGGAAGCCGGATCCTCCGTGATAGAAGATTCTGCGATGGCATTTTTATAAATGGTACATTTGTTTCATGAAAAATAAAATGTTTATAAAATATTTTCATAAAAATGATCATTTGTATTTTTTATAAAGATGAATGAATAAAAAATTTTTTTCATCATCTATGTAAATGTTTAGACATAAATTATTATTGATAAATAAAAAAAAATTTCATTGAATAAATATTTCGAGCAATATAAGCCATTATTCTTAGAATATATATATTTTTAAATCATTCATTTTTCGTAAAATAAACGAAAGTTTGAAATACTCACAAACGCATTATAATTCTAGTAACCAAATGAAACTTCCATTTGGCCAGGGTTTACTCGTTTCTACACGATTAACTCTCAATTCAATCACCTACCTTCATAAATGTTTGGCAATCTCACTTTCCACCATTGAATAGGTGAGTGCTTAGTTGAGGCTAATCAATGCAATGCTTTGCTTTGGGAGGCTGCATGTGACTTAGCTGTTCATGGATGATGATAATGAGTCCTTTTGACTTAGAAAGATAGAGTCACTGACTTTGCCTATATTCATTGAAGGAAAGCGGCAAATCATTTCATTCTATTTTTCTATTTCCACCATCGTTTTTTACCATATTGGTTTATCATCTTTGTTATCTCTTCGATCGTTAATCAAAATCAAAAGTAGGCTTTTACAAGTCTTTCACGAATCTCAAAAGTTCCATCAACCACTGTATTATCAAATGCTTAGCATAAGGGCATCACAGTATTTGAACTTTTTGAAATTTTCAATTCAATACTTGAACTTTTTTATATAATATAGTCTCTAAATTGTATATTTTTCATGTTAGTCTTTCTGTCAAAAGGTAAAAATGAAAATGATTACGTGGATTGCCACATAAACGCCACGTTGGTGCTGATGTGGCTGACTTGACTACTAAAGAGCACCTGAAAGTTGGACCCCTTTTTACATAAGCACGATAGCCCTCCTCCATCTACGTAAAACCATCTGCTAGATGGCAGACGGCTTGATGAAATAAATCTATAACACTATTGCCTAGATGCTCGCTTTATGCCATAGATTCCCCCTTTTAGCGAAGTTCTCAAACAATCCAGGTAGAAGCACTGGTTAGGTCTAATCTATTATGAAATGGAAGCAAATGGAGCGAAATTAGAACTCTACACCATTTTTTGGCCATTTTTCTTAGCGCTCCTCTTTCTTAACATAATAAGCATATTATTATTGGGGCCAGTTCCACATTATTTTTGTTTGGCTAAAATAGACCCGTTTTAAGATGATTGACCTATTAGCCTTTTAACTCTGGCTAAGCATGTAATGATATTTAGTGACGCATTACTAAGGTGATTATGATCCATCAATTGCCGCTTTCTTATCTCAGCTTACTTCAAGAGGTAACGAAAATATCACATAATGTGCACTTTGTTAGAAACTCAATTTAGGAATTATTTTTGTCTGTCCCTACTAGGAACAATCAATTTTTGGTTTGGTTCGGTCTCAACTAGGAATTGAGAATCGGACCAAAAGGACCTAGTTCCCAAATTCTGAAATTGAGGATTAGGCTTCTTGGTCTTGGGACTTGACCATCATACTGGTCTAGTTCCCAAGCGGTCTAATGGAATATGTGGATTCACAATAATTCCTACTCTTCAAATGTGTTAAAACACATTAAATTCCACACACACACTCAAAGACCAATTGGTTATTTATGGACCATCAATTCAAAGCTACCAAAAGTAGAGGAGATGTGACTTGACTTGTGAGAGCCGAACAAGGAAAGAGGAGATGATGTGTAAGAAATAAAAATATATAAATAAAAATAATCATTCTAGTTTGGGTGGTTCGATTTCCCTAGGAGCTAGGACTGACCGAAAATTACCAGTTCCAATTTTATGAAATCGGAATTGGACCAATGCCTTTAGGAATTGCTTATAACTGGTAAATTTGGTTTTATTCGGATGATTCCCGATTCGGGTGGTTGCTAGTTTGGGTGGTCCATATTACTTGCCCCTAGTCCCTCCAATCTCAAAATCCACAAAACTTCACAAGATTTTAAAAAAAAAAAAAAAGCAAAGAGAAGACCAAGATTAAACTTTTTCGTAATACTATTTAACACATCAAGTCATGAACAAATTAATAGTCTTTTTTGCTCTCATTTTCGCCCAAAAGGAAATCGGAGAAAAATTTATTAACATTTTCGAGATTAGTTGAATCTCGTATCCAAATGAGAGAGATAATGAAATGAAGAGAGAGAGAGAGTACTGTTTAGCCGTTGCGCTTAAAAATACGTTGTTTTAGGAAAAAGAAGATGTCGAAAATAGCCTGACCCATTTATATTTCCTTCTCTCTGTCTTTATCATTCCATCACTTTATTTGTGCCTTCTCATTAATTAATGTCCTTTTTGTATAGAAAATATACAGGACTTGAGAAATAAATGTACTTCTGACATGCAAAAAAAAGAAAAACGAAAAACACTTAGGATATTAACATAGAAAGTAGAAACAGTACGAAATATCTCACGTAAGCACATAATAAATAATAATTCTATATTTTGTACTTTATTGTACCATCGTCATATTTCGTTAGAGAATGCACACGAAAGTGCGAATAGCCGGTCCTGCATGTGCTGGCCTTGGTTTAATAGTCACTGACAATATAAATTTCTATGATCATTTATTTTCCTGTCCAAAATTATGGCATCCAATGCTACGGACAAATCCTCCCCAAAGCTTTTGAAAATCTACGCCCAACGCTCCTCGCTCGTTCCTCTTGCCTTTTTACCACGCACTTTTTGGCTGTTTTTTCATGTTCGGACATTCCATGTACTGCGAATGAAGCGTTTATGTGGGAAATATCGTCTAGAACTTTAGGAAATTGATGGTGTGATTTTGACCAATCAACCAACCCGTTATATGTGGCATGGGGACATTGATAGGGACGGATGGTAATTTCCATCGGAGTTTGGACAATACCAGGTGACGTTTTGTAGACCGATGGTCTGATATTGATAAAGCACGATTTCAACATCATTTCGTCCGAGCACACAATGACAATGTCAATATCTAAAAGATTGTATGTGGTCTCTAAAATGGTATGAATGTCATTTGTAATACCGGGAAAGATAACACAAATAATTTTCGAATTTTAGCTTAATATATAATGTGATTCTTGAATTTCTATTTATTCAATATAGTCTATTAACTTTTGATACATATTTAATTTATTTCCTGTTAAAGTAATTAAATATTAAATCACATATTTTTATCTAACAAATTATACTTTTAGAACAGTCGGCAGTGATTCCATAAAATCTCACACATATCAAAGTAGTAGGTTCCGACTTTAAATTTTTCCATATCCCATTTACCTTTCAAATTAAATTTTCATGCTTAAGATTAGACTAAGCATGGGGATAGTGTTAAAGTAATTAAATATTAAACCACGCGTTTTCATCTAATAGTTTAACTCTTTATAATAGTCGATAGTGATCCTACAAAATCTCTCACTTTCTAAATTAAATGAAAATGTGAGGTTCAATCAGAGCACAAAATCCCAGTGCCTTGACTCATAGGTCGTGGTGCAAATTGATTTTATGGTGAAGCTTCAACTAAGCTCGTGGTTCATACTTCAAGTTTTAAACCGTCTATGCTCCAGCAAGTTTGTCAGTGCTTGTCGATATTCGACAAGTTTCTTGAGTTGACAACTATGGTTGATTTGTCAGTATTTGCTGTGCTTCTAATTTTATGAGCTGTATAATTCATGTGATATTCTCCACAATTAGCTCCATCCTGCTTTTGGCATTTTAGTAAAACCACAAATGAGATTCCCTTAATATTCAACTGATTTATATTACATTTGGCTCAAATTGTGATGATTTTATTTAGGGAAAATTTCTTTGTCGGCTTCCAAGCCTGCATTTATGGTCAGTCATAGCATGAGCTGTATATCCTGCTGAAATTAGCCGAATTTGCATATGCTGGCATCTTCCTCCCAAAATTCCAGCACTGAAATCGTGAATAACAATGCCATAACATGTGAACCACTCATACAATTACTGTCCGGCCAAAAAAGTAGATATGTAATGTTTAATGTCTATCCCTCTATTCTGTATTGCTTTGGAATCGTTCCTGTATAATGAATGATTCATTATTACTCTGAAAGGCATTGACAAGCCTGTCCTTTTCAAGGATCGCATAGTTCTCTTAGCATTAGTATCTATAAAGAGTCAGATCCTTCACAAATTAAATGGCAAAGAATATCAGATTATATGATTATTAACCTCAGATAGTACACCGATCTAAGAATGCAATATTAATCCTAATGTAATAGAAATTCACAAAAGCTTTCACTGTGCACACTAATCGACTCTCTAAATTCAATCAATTTACAAATAAAAATATCGAACACCTTTGACATCTTTTACAAGAATATTGGGAAAATTACCAAAAATTTTAAACCTTTTTGTAGCTGTGTCAATTCAGTCATAAACTTATTTTTCTGGCTGATTCAGTCTTAAACATTTTACAATTGTGTTAGTTCAATTATTTTGGCCAAAATTGGTCGACAGGTGTTGACGTGGCCACCGGGCTGTGTTGGAGACATTTTTTTTTTAATAATATTTTTATTTTATGGATTATTTTATTAATTTTTAAATTTTTTTTACCCCCTCTCTCCCTCTCCCTCCCTCCCCCTCCTCATCCCTTCTTCGTTTGGGACCTGCGACCAGCCAACTCTTACCAATCATCTGAATGAGATAGTCGTGTGAGCTCGCCTTGCCGTTGGTGGATGAGGGCGAGCTCACCAA
Organism: Eucalyptus viminalis; assembly: GCA_014182385.1. Taxonomy (NCBI): domain Eukaryota; kingdom Viridiplantae; phylum Streptophyta; class Magnoliopsida; order Myrtales; family Myrtaceae; genus Eucalyptus; species Eucalyptus viminalis. Next base: position 6,114,502 of record CM024534.1, on the reverse strand, counting down.
GCTATTGGCAAAGAGGCGGGCTCACCTAGTGACAGTGAGGCAAGCCCTCACCGGGGAGGGGAGGGGAGGGGAGGGGGGAGGGAGGGAGAGGATCCTTTGGCTCCCGCGATCGGCCAACCCTTGCCGGTTGTCCGATTGAGACAGTCGCGTGAGCTCACCTTGTAGTCGGTGGATGAGGGCGAGCTCACCCAGCCATTGGCGGAGAGGTGAGCTCACCCAATGACGGTGAGGCAAGCCCTCACCAGGGGAGGGAGGGAGAGGGAGAGGGAGAGAGAGTGGTAAAAAGATTAAGAATTAATAGAATAATTCAATAAAATAAAAATATTATTAAAGGGGCCGGCCAATTTTGGCCGGAAGGACTGAACTGGAATAATTATAAAATGTTTATGATTGAATTGATCAAAAAATAAGTTTAGGACTGAATTAGCACAAATCCAAAAGATTTATGACTTTTTGGTAATTTTCCTAATGATAGCCGAAGAATCCGTTTAATCCCAAATAGAGATAATTGTATTTGTCTCGACCATAATGACATTTTAGTTTTCGTTTGCTAAAAAAGATGTGTAGTTTTCTATTCATTGTATCATAGTATCTCTCGCGTTAATTTATCCCTCAATGCTTTTAGGCTATGTTTGGTTGGCCAGATAAAACTTCGGATATGATAACTTCTATCCTATGTGGTGTTTTGACACGAACCTGTATATGACCAGATGTAGTATGGATAAAAAAATCCCACCTAGGGGTGGGATAAAACCTAGATAAGATATGTGAAATTTTAAAAATTAATTTTTTTTTCTTTTTTTTTTTTTTTTCCATCTCCCATTGTCGCTACAGTTCAAATTTGGTTGGAGTCATGGCGACCATGGGAAGACGGAGCTGACTAGGCCGGTGACACCGCTGGTCCATGATCGACGAGGTGAGATCTGGAGCCAAGGTTCATGGCTGAGCCACCATCTTAGTCCCGGTGGCTTGCAGTAAATGGCTGAGGCTTGTAAGTCGCCAGATCTAGAAATGGTAGTTGATCTCAAGCCTTCGCGTTGCAGATTTCATTCTAGGTCATCCATACAGAGCGACATTGAAGCTCAGAAAAGCAAGGAAGAATAGAAAGGCGCAGGCAAAAAGCTCAGGCGTTGTCTGAGATTATTTCCATCGTCTCTCAAAAAACTACTCCCTTCCCCTTCAATTCTCCAAATCCCATGTCGTCCTCTCTTCTCTCTGTTCAGCACACCGTAGAGACCCAGATTCTTAAATGATCAACTCAATAACCTGAACTCTCCGGCAAAGTGCAAAGCTTGGTTTTTTCTTGAGTTCAGTTATTTATCGAAGATCCACACGATCGTTTATCTCCAGCAACGGAAGTTCTCAGTCCGCCTCGCTTCCCTTCAATTTTTCTGCCTACTTTTAGAGTATTGAATTCTTGTGGAAGCTGGGTCGAGCAAAAACGGCCTCCTCCTCTGGAAGAGGGGATTTTCTATAAACACAGTTTATTCATAATTTTAATCTTGCAAATCTAATATTTATTTAGATAATATTTATTTATATTCATGCTATATCTCACGTGAACAGATATTGGGTGGGAGATTTGAAATACTATCAAGCAAAAATGTTCGGACGACCAAATGTAATCTTAAAAATACTTTCTCCATCTTTAGTTCTTAGTAGGTTTATCCCATCGGGAAATCATATTAAACCAAAGAGTTTGATTGACGTTAGAAATCTTTCAAATTGACTAAGCTAGTACTTATATAGTAAAAAGAATTTAATGATGTTTGACTTTCAGCTTTATAACAGGTTATAGGTGGACACTAAAAATGTCAAAAGATTACTTATTTTAATGTTAAAAGTTTTCGTCAGCTCTTAAGTATCAAATCGGATAAAAACAATCCTTCAAGAAATCCTGACAAAAAAATTAAGTGGCTTTTAATAAAAATCAGTCCACGTGGACTATCTTGGCTGCTGTCCAACGAATAAGAAAGGAAAAGATGGGCAAATTTTTTCCTTGATCTCTCTCCTCTGGTACCCTCTTCTTAAGCTCGCTCTCTTCAACAATGGCATCGGCCCTCTTCCTCACCTGCGCGCCTCCGGTCCCTCTTGCTCGAAAAACCCATCTAGTCATCCCCTCTCTCCGAATTTGACCTCTGCCCCTCCCCCATTGTTGCCGCCAGTGGAGTCGCCACCAGATCTAGCCGAGCAACGCCGACGCTCACGAATCTCGGTCGTCCATGGACGAGTGCCCGTGTTGCTTGCGAGCCACCCGTATTGTCTCTGGCAAGCTTGGTCGAGAGGCCTTGTTGTCGTGTCTTCAATTTTCGCTTTTCAAGAGTTCGCCTATCTGTCTTGAATCTCTGTTCACCCACTGCCGAAGCTTCAGACGTGCGTCTCGCACCTCATCGATGTGGGCGGGCGAAGCAACGTTGTCTCGACATGATTCTGGAAAAGCTGCGCAACGAATTCAGTTCTGGGGGTTTGACGGAGTATGATTCATTTTTTTTTTTTTTTTGGGGTATATACACATACAACTTAGAAGGAGGGAGTGGGCACAGTCGCCACAAACGCTTTCATCGTCCAAAAAGGAAGCAAAAGCTGTCGGTAGCTCTCGATGTTATGGAGCTCCCAGATTGTCATCCACTCTCAATCGCTGGAATAGTATCGATGTGCCATGAACTGTCGTGCTCTACTCTCCATACTGCGATTCTAGCACCTAAAGAACTCGGATCCGGCTCAACACACCACTGCTGGCTTTGATTCTTGGCTTTTTCATCACTAAGAATATGAGAGAATTTTAAAGGTAGAATTACCAAAAAAGTCATAAACCTATCGTGCAATTTGTCTAACTCGTTCTAAACGTTTTTTTTTGTTCTTGGTTCGGTCCTAAACCTTTTATATTTTTGCTAGTTCAGTCCTTCCGGCAATCTTCAATCGGAATAATCTGATGTGGAATCCCAATCAGCGTCGGCCAGCGTTGCCATCGCTGACATGGACGCCGGAGATGCAAAACGGCAACGTTTTGCTTATATAAAAAAAAAATTCGAAAAAGCCACAAACAGCGTCGTCCTTCTTCTTCTGCGTTTCTTTCCAAAAATTGACGTGAGGAACCCTAGCACGATATCTTCCCCAGATTGAGCGTTGCTTTCTTCTTTAGATATCAATTTTTTTGCCCCAAATCAGAGTTGATGCTCAATCCACGCTTTCTCAGCATTGTTCTCCTCACGGACGTCAAGAACCCTATTCTCTCCAAAATCGAATTTGCCCAATCGAAAGAGCCCAAAAATCTCACAGATTTTGTCTAGATTCTTCATGCCAAATCATTCTTTTGTTGTCGTGTTCATTGATCGAGCGCCTTTTGCCCGACACTTTTGTTCATCCATCACAATCATAAACACACCTGTATTGTGAAGACCAGAGTCGGCCACAACCCCACTGTGACCCAACTCACCCATCGCAAATCGCAGCAAACATGAGGAGTTGTGATCCCAGTTCAGTTTTGTTGTCGATGAGTGTTGAGCGACCACTACAACAACGAAAAATAGTCAAAAGGTATGTTGCGGTGGTCCCAAACTTATTGCGCTCTGCTCGTCTTATTTTATATTATCAATTTGCGTTAGTTTTTTTTGGCGTGTGTTGTCGTTGGTTGGGATTAGAATATTTTTGTATGCTTATTGGCATGACACCAAAGAATTGTTATGTTCCTCAGAAATAAGGAATCGTTCAGTCGCGTCCTTCTTCATTCCAGGATGAGAGGAGAGGGTGTAGGAATCGTGTCTTGCTGGCTGCTGTGCGAGATAAAACCTATATCTAATATTTTACTTGTAATTTTTTAGTAAGAAAGTCAACTGTCCACTGAGGATTTTAATTTTGACGAGTCTTTCCAATTGAATTCTTTCTCCCTCAACCTGCTTCGAACCATATCATGTGAAAATTCAAGTCCTTTAGACTAGCTGCAACCACTTTTCTTCCTGGTTGTTGGACTTGCAAGCGTAATAGAACGTAATAAAGATCTAGAAGTCGGTGATTCTCCGAGCCGCCTAGTTTTCCAATAGTCTCTAGCACTAATTACAGAGAAATTAGTTAAATTCTCAACTGTACCAAACCTCCAGGTGTGATTGCCTAGAGCAGAACCATTGAGATTTATAGACATAACATTACACTTATGTGTGGAAACTATTTCCTCAATGGTCCTGCTTCCACCTGTCCAACAAACCTCTTGATTTTCCTTAGTACTCTTCCATGTTTTCGAGGTTCTCCTCTCGTCCTTTCTAGCCATATATGGTTCCTCCGGAGAAGAGATCAAAGATTGATTTCGCTTCTTCCTATAAGATGTACTCATAAGATATGGCGTTAATAGTTGAGACTCTGTTCTAGTTCAGCCCACCAACAGACTGCCTCTTCCATGCGTAACATACCTTTTGTCCTTTGAGGTGCTGGAGAACAAATGTATTTTTTAAATGAGAATTTGTCAATTGAATAACTTTGTTTGTAAAGTAAGTTTTGGCCTTTGGATTCTTTAAATGAGAATATATAATAAAAGGTATTAGGAGAATACAATGAGATCGAGATGATTCAAAACTTATGCTCAAGTCAAAATTTCCATTATGTGGCTATGTTTTTACATGCATTGCGTTTTCTATGTAGGGTTGATATGAGCGACAAGTCAGCTTGGGTGTGCCTTTTCCATGGTGGAAATTTTTACTGTCGCCCGATGCTTGAATATGTTGGAGGCAAGACTGATTTAATAAAAGTCGAAATTAGTTCACCAAGCTACGAAAGCTTCATCAGAGATATTGAGAAAGTGGTAAATACTAAATTTGAGAAACTTTATTTTAAATTTCCTGGAAAGTCTCTAGAAGATGGGTTGAGATATATATGGGATGAGAGTAGTGTTGTCGATCTATTGTTTAGCTATTTGTATCGAGGGGTAATTGAGGTATATGGAGAAAATTTTGTAGCCGATGAGGCATATGAAGGTGATGGTCAGGGTGCCATTGAGGGTGAGGGTGAGGGTGTTGGGCAAGGTGAGGGGGTCGCTCATGGGGTTCGTGAGAGTGCTCGTGATGAAGTTGGTTTAGCTAATGAGATAGTTGTTGAGCACTTGGGTAGTTTAGATCCTGATAACGCAATTGATGAAGATGATTATACTGACATAGAGGATGATATTATGAATGACGACGGCGATGAGACAGACTTTCTTGGCGATGTAAGATTTTTCACTGATGATGATCGTGATGATGAGGAGCTTTTGGAAGCAAGGAAGAACATGATGGAGTTTCGTGGGAGGTCCACAAAGAATCTTATTTTAGGGGAACCATCTGAAGCATTGGTACCATCCCAACCATTGGACGTGGATAACGCGGTTGATCTCGTAGCTGGTTATGAGACAGAGTATTATGAAACGGATGCAAATGAGAGTTTAGGGTCTGATACATAAGTAGGAGATGACGATTTTACTAGGAGAAGGAGTAGGTTTCCAAGATATGATCCTAATTGTGTTGTGCCTGAATTTACTGTGGCTATGGCATTTGATAGTAGTCGGCAATTTAAAGATGCTTCGATAAAGTATTCAGTGGCTGAGGGTAGAGAAATCAAATTTATAAAGAATGAGAAGAAGGTTGTTAGAGCAAAATGTGCTAACGAAAGTTGTCCCTAGAAGATTTCTGGATCTATTGATGCTCGTAGTGGATCATTTCATGTGAAGACCTATCATTCGGAGCATACATGTAGTATTAGATTCAAAAATATGAGAGTGACAATTTCTTGGTTGGCAAATCACTATCTTCCTACAATAAGAGCAATGCCAACTATTAAAACTATTTCTTTCAAGGAGCTAATCAAGGAACAATTGGGTTTAGATGTTAGTATAGTTCAATGTACAAAGGCCAAATTGCATGCTTATAAAGTGTTGATGGGGAATTATAAGAAAGAATATGCAAAGTTGTGGGATTATGCAGAGGAGCTTAGAGAGAGAAATCTTGGGAGTATCATTACATTGAAGGTGGAAAAACCCGATATGCAATCTAAGGCATTGTTTGAAAGAATGTACGTATGTTTTGCTGCTTGTAAAAAAGGCTTCCTTGGTGGATGTAGGAAAGTTGTGGGGTTAGACGGTTGTTTCTTGAAAGGAATTTGTCAATGTTAGATTTTGTGTACTGTTGGAAGAGATGCAAACGATCAGATGTTCCCAATTGCTTGGGCGGTTGTCAAGGTTGAAAGTGGTGATACTTGGACATGGTTCTTAACAAATTTGATTTATGATCTTAACATTTTGAATACGTACGGACGAGGTTGGGTCATTATTAGTGACAAACAAAAGGTAAGTTTCTTATTTAATTTTTAGTTGCTATGCATTTTAGATAGTTGTATTTGTAACATATGATTTATATTGCACTCATCTTTTATAGGGACTTTTACAAGCTATGGCTGCGTTATTGCCTGCAGCTGAGCATAGGATGTGTGCTAGACACATCTATGCCAATTGGGGCAAGAAATATAAGGGGATACAGATGCAAATGCTAATTTGGCAGTGTGCTAAGAGCAGTACTATGCCAGAGTATGACGAACACTCTTAGGCATTGAAGAAAATTAGTCTAGCTGCATATCATGACTTGGTTCAAACAGAGCCAAAGCACTGGTCTCGGGCTTTCTTCACCACTGATGTAAAATGTGACATTGTTGACAACAATTTATGTGAGGCATTTAACGGAAGAATTCTACATGCTAGATGTAAGTCCATTTATAGTATGCTAGAAGAAATACGGATAATGATAATGACAAGAATGCATACACAGAGGGATGCATGTGCTAAGTGGAAAAGGAACTATAGTCCAAGAATCTTAAGAAAGTTAGAAGAAAATAGAGTTTCTGCAATATATTGCCAAGTGATATGGAATGGTGATATTGGATATGAGGTGATGGATAAGGGTAACAAGTACGTGGTAGATGTGTTGAAGAGAGAGTGCTATTGTAGAAAATGGCAGCTCACTGGCATCCCTTGTCCACATGCTATTTCTCCTATAAATCATAGGCAAGAGGATATGTATGAGTATATTAATGAGTGTTATAAGAAGGCCAAGTTTTTAGCTGCATATGAGAATATGATGATGCCAATTCTGTTGGAGAAATCTTCTTGAAGTGTTTTGAAGTTGACAAAACGTTTCTATTAGTCTAGTCTGAAGGCTTGCAGACTCTGTTGTTTAAAGTCTGAAGACCTCCGGACAGCCAGACTCAAGACTCAAAGTCTAATCCTCATTGACAGTCTCTAATTCGTTGAAGAAATGTTATCCAGAACTGGATGTTTCGTTAAGGATTTAACCTTATCAACTGGAGAAGATCTTATGGCTGGAGAAGACTTAATGGAGTCCTTTGATTGATCAAAGATTGACTCGATAATTGAAGATCCGGCGATTGCCTAAATATTATTGGAAGGTTCTACTTATGGAAACCGAGATCCTGATTGTATGGGCGAACATGATTGATGGGCTATCAACATGTTCCTTTAATAGCTTGAACAATCTTCCTAATTGATTCCGTCCAACGGGTAGATTGGAGGAATTCCTTTGGTAAGTGCCAACGGGAATGATGGCATAAAGGAGTATATAAGGAAGACGGTCTTAGTTGTTCAAGGTGTGCGCGATAGAAGAATTCCAAAGTCCGAAGCTCCTTTTGTTTAGACAATTCCTTTGAGCGAATACTTGTATACAAAAGAGAGTCTATATTTGTGAGAAATCTTGAGGAGGTGTGGTAGAACATCTACACTGTGGAATCAAAGCAAAGCTGTGCTGTAACTTCTCTTTTGTTCATAGTGGAATCCAGCCAATAGGCTATTAGTGAAGAAGAGTGGACGTAGGCTTGATATAAGCCGAACCACTATAAATCTTGTGTTCAATTTTCTCTTCTCTCAGTTTTACTTTGATTATCGTTTGTCACACATCCATCAACTGTCTAGTATTGTGATATTGTTGAAAAAAAAATCTTTTATAAACCTATTGACCCCCCCAAGGTACTCATACTAGCGTTATCAAATTCAAGGAGAGAAATTTTGGAAAAAGACTAATAGAGAGCCACCGTAAACCATTGCCGCCCGGGGTGAAGCCCGGTAGACGTAAACATAAAAGGTTAAGAGAGGAAGGTGAGGTAGCAAGTGGAACTAAAATGTCCAGGATAGGAATGAAGATGACATGTCGAACTTGCTCGAGGCCAGGACACAATAGTTCGACATGTCCAATTAAGAAAACGGGGTCTACATCATCACAAAAACAATTTTCAAGGCGAAAAATTTCGGTTAGTTCTTCCATTTCCATTATGTCTTGGTCTCTTGTGGGCATAAGCTGAATCACGAGTACTATAATTATGCGACAGCTTAACATTCCTAATTTTTAAGTGTTTTGCAGGTTCAGAAATGTACCCACAAAGGTGCTGGTGGTAGTGGTGGCTCTATGAAGGTGAATGCTTATGTTCATGGGACGGTAGGTAGTATTTTATTAAAAAATTAATCTATACTAGTGAAGTTTTCATAAACATAAAACGAATATACACTTTGCAATTTCAGAGACGTACCCGCAAAGGTGCAAGTAGTAGTGGTGGTTCTATAAATGTGAATCCTTCTATTCACGAAACAAAGAAGTAGTGTTTTCTTAGAAACTTAGTTTATACTAGCAAAGTTTCATAAATATAAAATGAATATATATTTTGCAGGTTTAGAGATGTACAAGCAAATGTGCAAGTGCAAGTGGTGGTGCTCTTACCAGTGTAAATCCTCTTGTTTATGGGACAATATGCAAAAGTACCAAGAGTTGCGCGAAAAGCCAAAGTAACAAGATGTGGGTTTAATGATGACACATTGTTGCTGTTTATCTTTCTTTGTCCATTTTTTTTTTCAGTGGAGATAGGTTTGATGAAGTGGTGATCCATTTTGTTTTTTTAATCAATGATGAGATCCATGAAGTAGTGTTTGTGGCTGTATTTTTTGGGTTGATCTTAGATGGCGATTTGTATAGAGTTGGGATCAGTGATGAACTATGTTTATAAACCATCTCTTATGCAATACAATGGGGTTTATGGATCTATTATTTGTTTGTTTACTACATTGTGATCGTTTGTTATGAAGTAGTCAGATTATATTGTTTTTTTTTTCCTGTTATATTTGGACACCTAATATCATCCCAACGGATCATAAAAACAAAAAAAAAATGACATATTTTTGATGTTGAGGTTGAGAAACAAATTGCATATAAAATAAAGGAGATTGCAAATAACTTGCACTTCATTCATGTTCATACTTCATGTCAACAAATACAAACCATACTAAAAACAAGTACTAAAATAGCGTACATAATACATTCAATATTGACACTACCTACGACAAGCTCAGCATATCATTCGTCTTCAAATTTCCAAATAACAAACCTCCTATAATTGCAAAAAAACCCACGACACAACTAACAATGTCTTCAATGTCGAATTTTGTTTCTTTAGCTTTGTCACATCTTGGTTGACACATTTTAATTGTGCCTTAAGAGCTCTAACTTCACTGTCCATCGAACTACCCTCATCTTCATTATGTGTCAACACTGGTTTTTTGTCGAAATTGCTTCGGTGAAAATTTTGTGACACGCTTCTTGCCAATTGACTAATTTCTGAATCAACCCACATAAAAAACCCACAACTTTCTCCAATTCTATATTTCAGGCAACCATGATATCTTCTTCCTCGATTCTCTTTCGTCCTTGCTATTTGTAGAGTACATTTCAAGCCACAATAACAAAACACATGTATTGTTGTTCTTCAAATTTGATGCCATTGATTGTAATGAATTCATTGATGTCTTCATCGATTGTGACAATTGTAGCGGAACTACATTTATGCTGTCGAGGTCAACACTAGTCTGAACATACCTAACCTGTAAACATGTAGTATAGTTCAAGCTTAATAGTAAAGTTCAATGGCAGCTATAAAATCACCAAAATCTCACACTGCAGCAGCAATATCTACATTGTTATGTCTATGCATTAAGATTCCGCAACAACAATGTAGTCTCTGCATTAAGATTTTGCAACAACAATGTAGTCACCTAAATGTGCATTAAGATTATATAATATTATCTAATTGCATTCTCATAACAATCATGTAAGTCTCATACTACAGCAACATCATCTACATTGCTATATCTCTGCATTAAGATTCTACAACAGAACTTTGACAACAGCAGCAGTATCTACATTGCCTAACCTATAATTCCCTAATGCACTTTACAATTTCTACATCAACACATTTACATTGCCAGATCATCCAATTCTCATGAAGAATAAAAAAGACTCCAAAGCAAACCACAAATTGCATAAGACAACAACCATAGCCAAGACCATATGTAATAGAGTTAAACCCGCGCAAGCCTTGATTGAAGCAATTTGGAACAAGGCCTTGGGCAATCTTACATTTTATCTTCGCACATTATCTTCAACATCTTTCTTGTGATACTTGGCGAGCGTCGACCAAGTGGTGGCAAATTTGGGCAAAAGCGTTGGGCAAGCGTGAAGCGAGAGTGCAGGGTAAGCGAGAGCGTCAGTGAATCTAGGCGAAGGTGTTGGGTAAGTGTCGAGCAAGAGCACGGGGGGAGCAAGTATCGGGCGAATTTGGGTGAGCGTTGAGCAGGGGCGCAGGGCAAGCAACAACGTTGGGTGAATCTGGGTGAGCATCAAGCCTGAGCGCGGGGCCAGCAACACTGTTAGGTGAATCTGGGTGAGCGTTGAGTGCGGGCGCAGGGCAAGCAACATCGTCGGGCAAATCTGGGCAAGCGTCAAGCCTGAGCGCAGGGCCAGCAACACTGTCGAGTGAATCTGGGTAGGCGTCGAGCGCGGGCGCAAGGCAAGCAACGATGTTGGGCGAATCTGGGCGAGCGTCAAGCCCGAGTGCGGGGCCAGCAACACTGTCAGGCAAGGTGAGTGAGTGTCGGATAAAGCATCGGTTGAGCATCGACTTTGATTTGGGGCAAAAAAAATTGATATCTAAAGAAGAAAGCAACACTCAATCTGGGGAAGATATCGTGCTAGGGTTCCTCACGCCAATTTTGGGAAAGAAACGCAGAAGAAGAAGCACGACGCCGTTTCTGGCTTTTTCGATTTTTTTTTATAAGCAAAACGTTGCCGTTTTGCATCTTCGGCGTCCATGTCAGAGACGGCAATGCCGGCTGGCGCTGATTGGGATTCCACATCAGATTATTCCGATTGAAGATTGCCGGAATGACTGAACTGGCAAAAATAGAAAAGGTTTAGTACTGAATTGGCCAAAAAAAAGGTTTAGGACTGAATTGGCACAATTGCAATAGGTTTAGGACTTTTTTGGTAATTCTCCCGAATTTTAAACCTATTGTAATTGTGCCAATTCAATCATAAACTTATTTTTTTTTGACAAATTGAGTCTTAAATCTTTTTACAATTATTCCCGATCAATCCATTTGACCAAAATTGGTTGGTTGGTACCGATGTGGCAACCAGCGAGCCACGGCGAGCTTTTTTAATAATATATATTTATTATTTTTTTTTCCTTTTTCTCTTTTTTCCCCCTCCTCCCTCTTCCTCCCTCCTCCTTCCTTTGGCTCCAGCGATCGGCTAGGCTGGCTAGTTTCCAGACTGAGGCGATCCGGCTGGGCGAGCCCTCGTCGGATCTGGCAAGGGTGAGCCTCGCGATCGCCAGGCGAGGCGAGCCCTTGCTAGACTTGGTGAGGAGGCCTCGCCAAACGTGACGGCAAGCCCCCTCACCGGATCTCGGCGAGGGCTTGCCTCGCCCTCGCGACCATGAGGCGAGCCCTTGCTAGATTTAGTAGGGGTTTGCCTTGCTGGATTGCCTCAGTTTGGCGACCAGCCAACCTGGCGGGTTGCCGGAGCCAAAGGAAGGAGGGAAAAAAAAGAGAAAAAAGGAAAAAAATGAATAAAAAAATTTTAAAAATAAAATATTAGTAAAAAAGCTTGCTAGTTGCCACATCAGTGTCGGCTAGCCAATTTTGGTCAGATGAACTGATTGAGAATAATTGTAAAAGGTTTAGGACTCAATTGGTAAAAAAAAAAATTTTAGGACTGAATTGGCACAATTACGATAAGTTTAGGACTTTTTTGGTAATTTTCCCCTAAGAATCTTTCTTGTTGATCTGACCTTTGTTTGCCGCTGCCACTACCACCACCAATTGATTTTGGAAGAGTGCGAGCGCGCCTGTTTTACTCTACTCCTTGGCCGGAAGTTACAAAGTGATGAAACTGCTTTCAAAATCTATACATTCGCTTTGATTCCGACGGGCACTGATGACTAAACTTTCTATCCTTGATCGTCATAAATTGCAACTCCATTATTGTCCACATACGAGAGGGTGTCTGTGCTCCTCGTTTTGTAGTGTTTAGACCAAAGTTGAGGTTGAGAGTTTACCTTCTCTATTATCAAGAAGGAGTGGGTTGGGCCCTCATGACTGTGGAGGTTGGGATGAGCAGGTGGAGTAGCTTCTTCGTGGCTAGTCGAACATGGTGTATTGGGGTGGCAGGATTCATTCCATAGCCGGTTAGGTTTTGAAATTGGGGGTTTTTTTTTTTTTTTCAATTTGGCGATTTTAGGGTTTTCATTTTGAGGAAAGCTACTAAATGACGTCACTTCTTGCTCTAGATGTTGACTAGACCCTCCAGCGAGCCTTGTCGGCTTAAGAAATTAATAAAAAAAAGGCTACATTGGATTTCCAGCCATATAGATTGGAGTTAACACTAAAAAGATGTTTTAAAAAATTTGGCACTTAAATGAGCTCTCGAAAACTTTTGGTACTAAAGTGAGTAGCAGAGACGACTCTTTACCATTTTTGGTGTTCTTCTCTTGCATTTTACCAGCGCATCCAATAATGACATTGAATATTGATCATTAATTTGCAGCATCCGCAATTTCAATTGAGCAAAATCATTAATAATCTATGATTTGATCCATCAATTTTCCTTATAAGTTAAGTTATGACCAAAGATGTGCATTTTCATATAAGTGAATTATATAATTCCCACCTAACCTACCAATTATCATATTGAATCCAAAATATCCTGGTGTATCCACTAATAGAGAGAATGACCAATTATCTGTCTATTTATACAGCTCTCATCTTTTGATTCTCCTCGCTTAAATATCTTATCAATCTTGAGCCATAGTCTTATCTTTTTCCGTACATACAACCATCTCTGTCAACAAATGATGAAGTTATTCTGCCTACTTCTATCATCTTTTTACTCAAGAAACCTATAATGCATTTAAACTATTGTCCACGGTTTCATAAAAAATTATGGTCCACACCCTAATGTCAGTAGGAGATGCACTATCATGCACTCCAACTTGAAAAAGTTGAATCAGCAAATTACCAAAATAAGCTATTTTCATGACCCCGACTATGCTAAAGGTATGACTTTTCAAAATTAACATCATTTTAACTTAATTATTTTTTTCTTAATCTGACTAAATATTAGTCCTACGTGTGAATTTGATGGTTGATGTAACTTCCCAACTCTAACTTATTGGTAGCTTGGTGACACTCACGGATATAACATTTTAATATAATCTTGCTTTATCGGTACATTTGATAATGACATCGAGTATGGATTATTGAATTGCCGCACTGTCAAAGCAAAATCATCAATAATTTGTGGTTCGTTACGTCAATCATTTGTGATTTGATTCATCCATTTTCAAGTATCATATGTCAAATCAGATAAGGGTTCACAGTAATGGAGTGAGCTTCCTTTAATTTTTTCATCCCTAAGAAATGAATTTTTGTTGCACCGAAACATCCATCTGCTTTCTAGTTTATTATGCCGATCTCTTATACAGTTGCTTCTAATTTTTTTCTATGTCGCTAATCAAAAGTTGGCCATTCATTAATGAAGCTTCTACGATCTTGCACTGCATGCTCAATAATCCAAGGAGCACTCCCTGACCCATTTAGTACTTCGAAGACAATTTTAGTATCCATTTTCGAGATTCACTCTCTTCATTGGATGATTGTTTCGCTAGAATTTTCCTTCGACCAAATAGTTTTCACTGATTGTTCTTCAGTTTTTATTTAAGGAAACTAGGCATCTGCACCAATTTTGGACAAAAAATATCATAGGCAAATAGGAATCTAACTTCTTCAATCCTAAAAGCACTGCACAATCTCAAATCAAGTTAGAATCTAATTGATGATAAGGCCTGAGAATTACAAACTCAATAACGTGACAAGGTGTAAACAAGTTACGATGGAATTTAATCCATGTCATAACTTGAGAATATAAAGATACAATCTTGAAATTTAATTGTCAATTGTTAGAAGACGAAGCAAGGCACGGACGAGGAAGAAAAAAGATCAAAGAACAGATTTGGGGAGAATTTCTTTTTTGTGTATATTCAGTCTATCGACAATGTACATCATTTGAATAATTATACTACAAGGTGTATATTAAAAAAGGCAATGTAATATCATACATATCAATCTAAATCAATCTAGCTTTTAGATTGATTCTATAAAATCAAGATCGGATCAATTAGTATCCGAAGATCTTTTGCATATCTTCCAACACTCCCCCTCAAGTTGGTGGCTTGTAAATGTCCAAGACACCTAGCTTGCTTAATAGATATGCATGCTGTCTTTGACACAAGCCTTTGGTAAACATATATGCAGGCTGCTTAGCAGTTCCAATCCCTCTTATCTCAATTGTTCCTTCTTGAATCTTCTCCCAAGTGAAATGACAATCCACTTCTATGTGCTTGGTTCTCTCGTGCATTACAGGATTCGCTGTAAGCTTCGGGGCCGATTCGTTGTCGCAGTATAACCTTGTCGGACCTTTCAATTGTACTCCAAGGTCACTGAGCAATCCTCGTATCCACACAACTTCACATGTGGTTTTTTCCATGGCCCGATACTCTGCCTCAGGTGACGATAGAGAAACGGTTGCCTGCTTCTTGGTTTTCCATGAGAGAAGAGAATCTCCAAGCTTAATACAAAAGCCAGTTATGGATCTTCGACTCATGGGACATGTTGCATAGTCCGCATCGCAATATGCTGTCATTTCCATGTTGCATTTTTTGGATAAAAGTATTCCGAGTCCTGGACATCCCTTCAAATACTTGACCACCTTCAGAGCGGCATTCATGTGAGATTCTTTTGGTTTGTGCATGAATTGACTCAGATTCTGCACCACATATGATATATCAGGCCTGGTCATAGTCAGGTATATAAGCTTTCCAATGAGCTTCTGGTAACTCGTCGGATCCTGTAGTATAGGATCCTTCTGAAATGTTCCCCCAGCATGATCTGCTGTAGTTAGCTTGACGTTCTGTTCGATTGGAATGACAGCTGGCCTGCACCCTAATAATCCGGCCTCTGATACAATCTCTAATACAAACTTCCTCTGACTAAGAGAAATTCCTTGGTGAGATCGCGCGATCTCAATCCCAAGAAAATATTTTGGTGCTCCCAGATCCTTTATATGAAAAGCGGTATGCTAGTATTTTTTAAGACTCTCTATTGCAGCTTCATCATTTCCCATGATAAGAATGTCATCTACATAAATCATCAAGTAGATAGATGACTTACCTTTGGTCCATGTAAACAAGGCATAATCGTACTTTGACTATTTGAAGTTGACATTGGTGAGAGCATTGGCAAATTTAGCATACCATTGTCTGGAAGCCTATTTCAGCCCATAGAGGGATTTACGAAGACGACATACTTTATCCTCCCCCTATCTCCGTAAGCCCTGAGGAATGTCCATGTAAATTTCTTCATCAAGATCACCATGAAGAAAGGCGTTGTGAACGTCCATTTGGTGTAACGACCAATCATGGATTGCTGCAAAGGATAAGAATGATCGAACAGTGACATCCTTGGCGACTGGAGAAAAAGTTTCGTTGTAGTCGAAACCTTCTCGTTGTGTATACCCTTTCGCCACCAATCGAGCTTTGTATTGTTCAATGGATCCATCAGCTCTATATTTTATTTTGTAGACCCACTTGCATCCTATGGACTTCTTATCCCTAGGAAGGTTAACTATCTCCCATGTTTGATTATCGGCCAATGCCTGTAATTCTGCTGCCATCACCTTTTGCCACCGTGGGTCTTTAGATGCCTCAGCATAACTAGACGGTTCTTTTTCATCGGATATACGACTAATGCAACATTTATGTTCCGACGAAAGTCTTTCAAGGGAAACATAAGAAGATGTCAGATAGTTAATACCTGGTCCATTAAGCGAGGCTCATACATAATATTTAGTCCATGTCGGTGGTCTCGTGGCTCTCTTCGAACGTCGTGAATGGTCCATTGGTGGTGGAGGAGATATTTCTGCAGCATTGTTTTCTGCATGATTAGCATAATCATTCTCAATGTTGGATGGCGCAGTGGGTATGCTGTCCAGTGTCTCTGTCTGTGATGATTGATCAATTGATGGTGGGATGACTTGCCCCGGTGATGCAGCGAGAAAATATTCAGAAGATAGATTATCTTCAATTGAGGATTGATGTGAGCTATTTGAGATATTCAAATCCCCTGCAGTCTCTTGGAATGGAAAGACAGTTTTGTGAAATATGACGTCCTTGCTCACGAAAAATTCTCCTGTCAATGGATCCAAAACATAATACCCCTTATGTAGGTTAGGGTAACCCATAAAGATGCCTTTCCTTGCTCGTGGACCCATTTTATCTCGAGGTCCCATAGTTGTAACATAACATAAACAACCGAAGACTCGTAGATGATCTACTGCTGGTTTTTTTCCATAAAGTAACTGAAAAGGTGACTTACCAGCTAATATTCGAGTAGGCATACGGTTGATGAGGTAGGTTGCAGTAAGGACACAATCTCCCCAATATGTTGCTGGTATGGATCCCTGAAACTTTAAGGGGCGTGCAACTTCCAGCAAGTGACGATGCTTACGTTCCACTACTCCATTCTGTTGTGGAGTATAAACACAAGAGCTTTCATGTAGAATGCCATGAACCAGGAAGAGTGATCTGCATTCATGACTAAAAAAATCCTTCCCATTGTCAGTCCTTATTCGCTGGATTGATTTCCCAAACTGATTTTTAGTCAGGATAATGAATGTCTTCAAATGAGATGGAACCTGTGCTTTTGATTGCATCAAGAATACCCATGTGGCTCAAGAGTGATCATCAACGATAGTGAGAAAATGTCGTGAACCGTCACGGTGTGCTATGTGATATGGCCCCCAAACATCCACATGAATTAAGGAAAGAACATTATTGGAACGTTTTGCATTGGAAGGGAAAACTGCACGAGACTGTTTTGCTAGAGGGCAAACATGACAGTTAGGGTATGGGAAGAAAGTACTATGTCCCATTCGTGAATGCAAAAGAAAATCTTTATCATTGGCAATGATGTTACACAATGACATTTTATTGGAAGGAATTGAACCATGATGAATTGAAGTGCTGGTCCACAAATATAGACCTTCAGAAATGCTACCCAAGCCCATCAATTTCCTAGTCGAAAGGGCCTGAAAAAGACATGTGTCAGCATCAAAGAGTATTTGACAAGAGTTTTATTTGCAGACTTTGGACATGGAAATGAGGTTGAACGGGAATTGTGGGACATAAAGGACATTTTGTAGGACAATTTGGGGGCTTAATTGAACAGTCCCTGTCAATGTGACATGAGTAATATTTCCATTTGGAAGTTCTACAGAAATAGGTGTCTCCAATTTCCTATTCCTTTTTTTTTTATATAAAAAATCACTTCACAAATGATATGATCACTTGCTCCTGAGTCAATTATCCATGCCATTTTTTAAATTGAATTTATCTGCAGCGAGATATACCCGAGAAGCTTCCCCCTTTTTTTCCAATGTCCGCTTTCTCGCAATGCCCGCATCAATTGCTGATATTGCCCATAAGTAATGGGCCGGTCACTACTTATTCTAGTAGGTCCGGTCACCTGGTAAGCTGCAGAGTATTCTTTTCTTTTCCCTTTTTCTCCTGGCTTTCCATGCAATTTCCAGCAATTATCTATAGTATGATGCGGACATTTACAGTGCTCACAATACAATTTACCTATCCCTTTTGAATTTTGGCTGAAATTTCTTATGGAAAAAATCTGGCCGTCGCATGCCTTGATTCCTGAATTATCTCCACCGTCCGATCCAGCGAATAGATTAGCCCTTTGCGGACCGTCAGATCTCCGGGAAAGATCGGAGTCATCAGATCTCCTCGAGAGATCTGTGTCGTCGAATCGCTTGATTAAATCCTGGCCGTAGCTTCCATCCCTTTTAAGGGCCTGTTCAGCCATTTCGAACCCTAGCCCCTCGCGATTCTCCCGAGCTAGGGTTTTCGCCCCCAATTCTCTCCCGCGGCGTTCTCCACGGAGGGCGAGGGCTACGGCGTCGCCTCCTCGTGTCTGTACCGGAGCCGTGAGTTGCTGGCTCTCCTCTTGGACGACTAGCTGAAAAATCCGGCCGAGGGGCGGCACGGGATCCATCGCCAGAATCTGCGATCTAAAGGTTAGGTAAGATTCATTCAAAATCAAGAGAAATCAAGTGGATTTATCCCTCTCCTTCATTGATCTGTACTGCCTGAGTGTTTCTGGGGGTCCCTCGAGCTTTTCCTCTGCGGCCTCGAGCTTGTTCCAGAGTGATGAGAGTTTGTTGTAGACCGTCGTGATTGACATGTTTCTTTGTTTGAGATCCGTGAGTTCCTGTGTGAGACAAATTTTTTTTGCTCGATCTAACTTTCCGTACATCTCTTTGATGTTGTCCCACATGGTTTTCGAATTTTCCGTCGGTGGGAGGCCTGCTATGACGTCTGAGGAGACACAGTTGCCGATCCAGGTGCGGATCAGGCGGTTGCACTTTCTCCAGTGCCTTGCCAGCCTTTCGTCCGATGGGATCGGCACGGTTCCATCGAGGAAACCGTCCTTATCCTTTGTTGCAAGAGCCCTCCGGAAGTCTTGTGACCACTTGCTGTAGTTTTCTGGCCCGGTCAGTTGCAAGCTGATGAGTCGCACTTCTGGACCGTCGACGGTAGACACATGCAAGGGGTCCCCTAGTTCCGGTCGGCTGGTGATAGGCGCAATCGGATACGGAAAGAAATTAGGTTGAAAATTTGGGTTCGGGTAGGGATTCGTCCCTGTACCCGACCCATCGAATCCAGATCCATGCCTCGCATTGAAGAGACTCGGGTGAAGGTTTGTTCCCGATCTCGCTTCTCCAGACCCACTTCTCGGTTCTGTCTCGGTGGTTGAGTTTGCCCTGCTTGCGGTTGGTAAACCCCCATCGTGCTGAACACTGCCCTGGTAATTCATTTCCCTCGGCAATGATGGATTTGGGCCTTGCCCGACGTACCATGGATAGGGTACCCATTGGTAAGGTTGGCCCGGAATAGGCTGCCCCACATTTGCCTGAGCCGGGAACATCTGCCATTGTTGTTGTGTTGTGATATTTGCAGGTACCATATCAGTGTTGCGGCCTTGTGTCTCTACGGTCGGTGTGATACTGCCTGTGGAAGGAATTCCAGTGCTGACAGGAGGTAGGTTTTATGGATTCATGGTAAGTAAATCCTCTCCGCTTCTTCTCCCTTCTTACAATAATTGATTCTCTCGTAACAAGACTTAGATCTATCTTGCAGGTTCAAACGAAAGCAATCTGGTGCGGAAGTTGGAGCTTAGAGCCGTAGCTCTAATACCATGTCAAAAGACGAAGCAAGGGACAAAGCAAGGCATGGACGAGGAAGAAAAAAGATCAAAGAACAGATTTGGGGAGAATTTCTTTTCTGTGTATATTCAGTCTATCGACAATGTACATCATTTGAATAATTATACTACAAGGTGTATATTCAAAAAGGCAATGTAATATCATACATATCGATCTAAATCAATCTAGCTTTTAGATTGATTCTATAAAATCAAGATTGGATCAATTAGTATCCGAAGATCTTCTGCATATCTTCCAACATCAATGCAATACTCAAGATAAAGATATACACCGCAATTTAATTGATGATGTAGATTTGAAAGCTACTAGTTGAAGTGCAAGTAAATAAAGATAAAGTGTAAATCTGCTTGATTTGTTTGGGGGGACTTCTGATGGACAACTAGTAGTATTTATAATAATTTTGGGTAACCCACCTTTTGACGGAACTTGTCTATATTTCCTTCAGCCACTTCTGTCGGTTACCTTCACATCTCAATAACTCCTCTTGCCTCTTGTCATTCTTCATAAACAGTATCAATGGGTTTCCCGTGATCTTATTTTTAGATTGTAATCGCTACCTCAAAAAACGTGAGCCTTTGTTCTCAACTGCTTCATTAATTTTAAACTCCAAAACAGCTTGCCAATGCCCCTTCAATACCGACCAAAAAAAAAAAAATGCCCCTTCAATAAATATTCATCGCAACAACTTTATTGGCTACCGACTTGTAATGGCCGACAACTGAAATATGTGGCATTGATGAACATCATCATTAAAAAGCATATGCTAGTCCTTGCAGTTATAGATGGGATGACGTATTTGCAGTGATATCCACATGCTATACCGTACACACGCGACTGCCCATATTCAGGTGCCATTCATGTGTTTGTCCTTACCGGCCTAGCAAGTGGATTATTATTGGTGTCACCAATGATATGACCAAGAGCTTCTGGCACCGCTAGGTTTTGGCTTGTATAGCCGAATGACTTATGGGGTTTCAAATTGTGTAGCTGAATCAGATGGAAATCTATGTGATTTTCCTCCTATTATGTTTCCTTCATGGTCGCTAATAGTGAAAGCCTAAGCTCCTGGCTTCTTTTGTGATGAAAAGGCCCCATCTTAATTAATTTTTATTTTCCGAAGCTTTGGCGCTTTCCACCCGTTTGATTGAGATACGGAGTCATAATGTCTTCTCGAACTCAATTGTTCTTGCACCTTGTTAAAAGCTTTCAAGTTTGAAGTCACAGCTTGGATCACCCCATAAGTGGCGGGCTTCACTTGACAAAAGTTTGATTATTACCTTCATTCTAGATTTGACCGATTAATTATATTTTTAAACCAATATTTTATTCATGACAATCTGGCTATGATTCGGTCAAGCCATTTTGCCCGTATCCGATTTTCCCAAATGCAAAGAAGAAAGATATGTTCTGGAGTTTCTAGTTTGCACTTGCATATAGAGCACAATGGCGATGGCAAGATCTTTCTCTTATGAAGGTTTTCCATCGTGGGTAATGCGACTTGAAATAGGTTCCACAAAAAAATGCTTTATTTTCAGCTGCACATCGAGAAACCACAAAGATCTCCATTGAGTCGTAGGCGTAGGGTGTGATGAGAAAGCAGATTCCTCGATTTCAACTAGGGTCCTTTGCCTTGTCCCTCATGTCTGCTCTTCACAGTGCATTGTCCATTCTCTGTTGGTGTCTATATCAGCTTGTCTTTTGAGTTTGCATGCCCAGGAAGAATTGCGAGAATTTGATCTGCCATTTCTCTTGAAGAAATTTCTCTCATCAAAAGTTCATTCCATGTCTTTGGTTGGCTTAGGATCAGCTAGTTGACTGTCGTGGGATTGCCTCTGTTTATGGGGCCTTGATAAGTTCCAGAATTTAACCGTTGATCTTCCCATATGTGAATTCTAGAGCCGTTAGCTATCGTCTATCTCAGTTGTGGTTCTAGTAGATCTCTTCCCATGAGTAAACTTTGCTAACCCCAAAATGATCCATGACTTCACTTCGCTTTTCCAGAAGTCCGTGTAAGCAAAATAGATGGCTCTAAAACCCTATGCCACAGACTCTGGCTAGGAGTGCATTCTCTAAGTTTGCTTCCCTAATATGGAAACATTAAAGTCGTGTAGCTCTCGGAAGTTAAAGTCGCCATTATCTTTTGTTCTTGTTGAGACATCTCGTCTTTTCCAGTGAATCCCTTTACGTCCTTCCGTAGATTTTCACCAAAATGTTGAAATTTTTTTCCTCAAATCGATCTACAGATAGATTTACGTACTTTAAAAATAGAATTTGCATAGTGGGGATGGACTGCACCCTGGCGTTTATGAGTTCTTCCTTTCTAGCTCTAGACAGCATATTCTCCTTCTAGCTTTTAACTTTGCTATTAGCTCAGTCTAGAATCTAAGCAAACATTTCCCTTTTTAGCATGTCCCAATTTGAAGGTATAACTATTTTTCTATATTTCAAAGAATCTGTATGCATAGATGATCTGCCATTGTTGCTTGTAGATTCTCTAAGCAACTCTACTAAAACAAATGCCAGATTTGTTTAAGTTGATAATCTGATCGGAAGCATGACAGTATTGGTTAAGCACGGCAGCAAGATTCTGACTCTCCTTCGCACACCCATCCAGAAAGAAAATTAAGTCATCTACAAATAGTAGGTATGTGAGTACTGGACATGAATTGGTGAGCCTTACACCCTTGAGCAAAGCAACTATCTACACCATTGATAATAAAATAGAAAGGGTATTTGCAAGTATATACATAGATATGGGGACACTAGATCACCTTGTCGAAGTTCACATGAGGTCTTCCAACAACTCCATTGAATTTGACCGCAGAAGATCCTATAGTCATGCATTTCATAATCTGGCCCACGGATATTTCCTGGAAGCCCAATTTGTAAAAAAATGTTTTATGGAAATCCTATTCTACTCGATCATAGGCTTTTTGCATATTCAGTTTTAAAACCCTTACATTTTTCTTACGCCACTATGGACATGTAATCCAATGCTGCACTACCTAGACAATTAAAATGCTGTTCTTGATCATTCGGTTTTCAACAAAAGCACTTTGCATTGGGGAAATGAGGTTGGGTTTAACGGTTGGAACCTATTAGCTAGAGTTTTAACTCCTACTTTGTAGCTAAAATTACATAGACTTACAGTTCCAAACTTAGACAAGTCTTTCGGGACAGGGACCTTGGGAATCAAAGTCAAGTGTGTAGGGCTCATATTTGGATATAAAAGGCCATACAAAAACATGTTTTACAGCTCGGTTGAGATGTCATCTTTCAAAATTTCCCAATACTCCTGATAGAAAAGGCCATTCATGCCATGTGATCGAGAAGCGTTCGTTGGATTATTTAAAAAACGACTTATTCAACCTCTTAGAAGGTGGAAACAAATTCTTATAGTAAGTCTGTGGCCATTTGCTTTATTGTTTCTTTATCCATGACCTAACAAATTTTTATGGAAGTAAGGGATTGGGCAACCCCCATAATTACAACATTTGGGGTAATGACCGATACCACCACATAAATAATACAAATGTGGTAGACTATCGTAGTTAACGTCTATCTAAATGATCGCTTCTTCCTCCGTGACCAACGTTTTGGGTTTAAGCGGCATTCAATCTAGATTGACCTTCAAGCAAACTTTCCCATATCATAACTAGTATTCACCATTAACACTATTGAAAATATGTCTCGAGTTTGAGCCCATTAAATGAAATCGGACTAATGAGAATATGTGAACTCGACCACGTGTGAGTCAAAGCAGCGCATGTGAATTAATCAGCCGAAATTGTCAGAAGAAGATTGCATGCAGATCTACGAGCCGCAAGCGTGAAGAATAGGCCAGAAGGGAGCGTGCAGCCGTGAGAGGGAAAGTCCAAAATTGCTGCTTGTATTTAATGCAAATAGAAGCTCTTTGTCTTTTGTTATTCGGCTGAAGTGCAAGGGAGAATAGTGCTCGAGTTGGACTTCTTCGAGAAAGCTTGGGGAGCTGGCGTGCATGAAGAATAGTGCAATGATGGCATTCATTGCGTGGGTCAAAGAAAGAAGAAAGAAAGCTTCATACGTCCATTTTCTCCTCTCCTTAAATGCATGCACATGCATGGACGCCTATGGATTATGGTGGGCTTGCTTTGTCCTTTCTTTCTCTAAAGAAGACTTCCTCACGTTGCAATAAATAATGGAGACTCTCTTTTATATTATAAAGAGAGAGATGTCCAACGGAGAAGAGTGCGCTGAGTTATTTCGGTGGCCAAGAGAGAGCTAAAGAGCTGGTGAGAGAAGTCATGAGACTTCTTGGAGAAAAGGCGAAAGCTCTCGGCGGAGAGGAATTTTCTCGTTGAAATTATACCCGAGTATTTTAGTCAGTTAAATTCTTGTGAGTAGAATTTGTTTAATTCCTTGAGTGAGGTTTTACTAGGAAGTGTGAGGGGCTAAACACTGTGTGAGTTATTTGGGTGTAATTTGGGGTTGGGAAACACTGAGAGTGTGTTTGAGTACTCGAGTGATTGTAATCTCCGGTGTATCGCTTGTTTCTATAGTGGAATTTTGTGTTGCTCTCTTCGTGGATGTATGTTCCGATATTCGGACCAAACCACGTAAATTCGCTATTCGATTTCCTTTCCTTCATTCAGACTATTTTATCTGATTCGCTTGGTCCATATTCCGCGCTTGCAACAAGTGGTATCAGAGCTTGGTTTGGCTAATGTGAAGCGAATCGGTAACTATAGAAGATGGAAAGGTGAGAATCGACCGATTTGATGGGAAGGATTTTGCTTTCTAGAAGATGCAAATTGAAGATTGACTGTACTAGAGAAATTTGCACTTACCCTTATCTGGGGAGAAACCAGACTTGATGAATGATGCTGAGTGGGAATTGCTGGATAGACAAGCGATGGGTGTTATTCGGCTGACATTGGCTCGTAACATCACATTTAACATTGTGAAGGAGAAAACCACTGTGGGATTGATGAAAGCCTTGTCGAATATGTACGAGAAATCCTTTGCGATTAATAAGGTCTATTTGATGCGACATCTATTTCACTTAAAGATGGGCGAAGGTACGTCAGTAGCTGAACATATCAACAAATTCAATGAGGCCGTTAACCTATTAAGTTCGGTTGAGATTAACTTTGAAGATGAGGTACGTGTGTTGATTCTATTATTCGCATTGCCTGATAGTTGGAATACTACTGTTACTGCTGTTAGTAATTCCTTTGGGTCAAGAAGTTTGACGTTTGATGAGGTTCGCGATTTGATTCTAAGTGAAGACATTTGTAGGAAAGAATCCGGTGAACCCGTGTCTACTGTTTTAGTAGGTGAAAGTAGAAGAAGAAGTAGCACGCATGTTAGCAGGAACATGAATAGATGAAGTTAGTCTAGGACTGGTAGAGTTGTCTGTTGGAATTGTGGCAATAGTGGGCATTATAGAAGAGACTGTTTTAAATTGAAAAATGAAAAGGGTAAGGGAATTAGAGTTGAGTCTACGGATAATATTGCAGCTATAGCTAAGAATGATTATGATGGTGTCGATTGTGTTTTGTCTGTCACTGAGGATTCGTCATTTGATGGATGGATAATGGATTCTAGTTGTTCATTTCACGTTACACCAAATAAGAACTGGCTTATCACTTATCAGCACACGAGTAGTGTCACGCCCGATCCTCCAAGCGCGCGAACATCCCACTTTGGTCGATACAAATGCGACTTCCCAGGACATGTTGCCGACCTATTCATTTTTATTATGCATGCGGAAGCGAAACAAATCCCCTGACAACATTTAACTTGGGATAGAAAAGCAGGCAATCAATCACAACTAAACAAGCTTTCTCATAAACACATAGGTTTATATACAACACCGGATTGTCTACAAAATAGATAGGCTCAACAACTAGGGAACTGTCCTATGACCAACTTGTTAGACACGTTCACCGATTCTTCAGCCTCCACCTTCCGAACTCCAGGACTTCCGGTCCTCCACGACTGTCATCTAGGGACCTGAAATATTATCCCACAACCGGGATGAGACTACGTCTCAGCGAGTCCTACCATCTAAAACTCAATTAGGGAGAAAATACGCCTCAGGGCGCTCTAGCCACACAAATAGAATAGAGGACTTACCTCGCCTCAGTCCCTTTCCTGCACGTCAGTACAATTCATATTCAAACAATGCTCGCACAAGCTGAAACTATCGACATACCCATCAGTCTATCAATTCAGTCAATCCAATTGATATCATACGATCCACACATCTATCAATTCATATCATCTATTAAACCATACCATCTATTCATCCATCAATACAATTACGGCTCGCACAAGTTGAAATGGATGCAATGCTCTCACAAGCTGATATATATGGTAGCTCGCACAAGCTGATACATACATAGATGATAGCTCGCACAAGCTGATATATGGATCGTTGCTCTCACAAGCTGATAAACAATCATTGCTCTCACAAGCTGATAATTCAATAATAAACCAACTCATACCTTAATTCAATCAATCAATCAATCCAATCGATTCAAACTGGTCATACAAACCAATTACAGTGCTAAAAGCCAACACCGGGTATTTTTAAGTTAAATACCACAACTTCATCAATATCACTCAATTCCACACTTTTGGAATTATTAACCATAATCATCAATCACTCAATTTCTCAATTTAAACATACAATTAACACAAACCGATCGCATTGCTGCGATCAGCGCGAAATTCTAACGACCGGCCATCCCGGCTTAATTTTCGAAATTATTAAATAATTAAATTTAATTCCGAAAATTAAATAATTAAATATTATTTTATAATAATATAATTTAATAAAATAATATTTATAAATTCGAAATAATTAATTAATTGAAAATAATTAATTAAGGCTTAAACAAGATTGCACTAATTTAATCATACAATTAGCCCTAATTAAACATCCATTAAACTAATCATACAACTAATCTAATTTACATTAAAAATAATCTAATTTAATCACATAAACCTAATTAGACTAATCTAAACACCCCTTAAGTGTCATTAACTCACTAAGCAAGAATTAGAGGATAAACTCACCGGTTTTGCGCGCCGGTGAGTTCACGGCGACCACGACACCAAGGCGGTCGATAAGCCCCAAAGCGGCGACACCAATGGAGGCCGGGAAGACACTAAAAACGGGCCACGAAGTCTCCAAAACCTTGTTGTCTTCTGCTTCTGATCTGGGCTGAACTGCAGAGAAGAAACCAGCAACTTCAACGGCGAAAACGGGCCGATCGGAGCTCTGGCAAGCGGGTGGTTGGCAACCGGCGGCTCCTGGGGGTCTTGGGATCTTATAGGAGGTTGGGATGGGCAAAGAAATGGTCGGAATGGGGGCGAAACAGCAAGAAAACGCGGAACAGGCGGAGCAGGGCGGAACCAGACGGTCCGGCGAGCGACAGCTTCTCTCAGGATTTCGGGACAACCGGAGAATTGTTCCGGCGAGCGGCGGGATGATCCGGAACGGTCTGGATGTCCTCGTCACGAAAATGTGTGGAGCGTTCTCTGATTCATCTGGGAAGTCAACTTTTAACTCGAATATTTGGCGAAAGGTTGGCTGGAGCAGAAACTGGAACGAGGAGAAAACAGAGGAGGAAAACGGCCGACGATGGCCTTCCGGGCGTGCGACGATGGAGGGGCTGGTGAGCTCGGTTCCTCTGGTTTTTGCTGAGCTTCTCTCCTTCAACAACAATGGAGAAAGCCTTAGAGAAGAAGCTGCTTAAGAGTGGGGGTCTCCTTGGGCTCTCTAGAGCTCAACACTTGCCATCTTCTCATTGGCTTTGCCCCCACCATGACATCACATGACCTCAGCCACTCTCTCTCCTCAAGCTTCCTCCACAACCTTGCCAATAGGTGCAAAATAGCTCTCCCCCCATGGCATACGAATTTGTTACATTTCCCTCTTCAATCTCAATTAATTTCATCCAATTCTCAACCAAACACATCCAATTGAAGCCCAATTAAATCCATCAAGGTATCCTCGTCCGTCTCATGAATTTCCCCGTCAAATGATCCAACTTGCATATCGAAGATTCGATTAAAAACGGCCCTCTGACAATCCCGAACAAAAACGGCATTACTTTGCTTTTCCGCCAAAAATCTCGGTTTGTAGAAAAAATCTTCTGAAGATGAGTCGACATTCCTAAAATGAATTGTGACTTGACAGAACTTCCAATTTCTGTAATCGGGTTCAATTTCACAGTTAAATTCAATCTGGCGCGACTTTAGCACGTCCTAATCTACCGGGTAGCTTTTAGGAATTTTCTGTGCAATTGACCTGTGGTTGATTATTCTCAAGCCACAAAGTGCATCTTCGACACCTTGGCGACTCTCGATTGTCGTATAAATCTCGAGGTTTCAATTACGGACATAGGCTACCCAAAACAACAAAAGAATCGGTCTAGTGCCGGTCGACGAGGATATTGCGATCAGGTGGAATCACCCACACTCTAATAACATATCTCAGTCGAATCGACCTATTACTGATCTCTGTTCGATTCTGACAGTGTCGTAATGATCCTTGTAGATTAATACAGTCAAGTAGCCGATTTATGGTCGAATTCTCAAGTCTATTGCGTTTAGATTCCTTAACGGCTTCACCTGATAGACTAGATATCTCGTGAGTGGCCAACTCAGAGAAGAAAGCTATAGACGCGAAGATGAAATGCCCGACTTATTTAATTGAAACCAGAATTGGAAAATCGGGATGTCACAGGTAGTGGTAAAGTCCAGTTAGGGAACAACGCTGAGTGCGAGGATGTGGGTGTTGGTGATGTTAAAATTAGAATGCATGATGGTATTGTGAGGACATTGACTGGAGTAAGACATGTTCCAGAATTGAAAAAGAACTTAATTTCCTTGAATGTCCTAGATTCAGTTGGTTGCAGGTATTCTTTAGAAAATGGAGTTCTGAAGGATGTCCGAGGTGCCCTGGTGATAATGAAAGGAATCAAGCACGGAAGCCTGTATAAACTTCAAGGTGAGATAGTGACCGGCTTCGCCCTGGAGATGTTGGATGCATATGTTCGAGAGTCTTTTGATTGCTCGAGGAAGACTTGGGTGTTTGTGTCGATGCATAAGTTTGATGCTGGTGTCAGGATTACGCGGTCGAGAGCTTTGATCGAGACAGAGACTAGTAAGTCGATCAAGCATGTGCAGACTGACAATAGTATGGAGTTCTGCTCGGAGCTAGCAAATAAATTATGCATGAAAGAAGGCATAGTGAAACACTGCACTAGTGCCAGTAAACCACAACAATTTGCAGAATTGATGAATAGAACATTACTAAAGACGGCCCGAAAAATGATATGCTTAGTATGGTAAGCTACTTGGTGAATAGATCCCCATCAACTGCTATTGAATGGCGGACTCCTAAAGAAGTGTGGTCAGGTATCATTGCTGGTTATTCTATTTTTAGAATGTTTGGTTGCCCGTGTTATTTTCAAGCAAGTGATGGTAAGCTCGATGAGAGGGTAATGTGCATATTTCATGGCTATGCACAAGGTGAGTGGGGCAATCAGTTGTGGTGCTCGGATATAAATTTACCTGTTAAAAGCGGAAAAGTTACATTTGACAAGTCTCTAGTATTTCTAGCTAGGAGTATTTGTGGCCGTGTTAATATGGATTTGGACGGTGTTCAACTCAAGGTGGAGTTGCAACCAGAAACTCTTGAGGTAACAAGTACTAGTGGAATAATCGACACGGATGATGCTTGTAGTGAGGTGGAGCCGATAGAGCCAACGGTTGTTGTAGCTGCTGAATTTGACAAGGTGCCTGTTCGACCTTTTGTCATATATAGAAGCAATGATGGTTTTGCTTTATCTGTGATACATGAGGTTATGTCGAAAAATCCTTGTGGAGTAGCTAATTATGTAGGTGGAGTTGGTGTCTTGATGAGGTCCATGGTTATGGGAAAGTTCAAGCACGGCTTGAACTTGGAAGCACTCTGTGGCGGTTGAGCCCGTTGGGGTTGTGGGAGAGTAGTAGTGAGGTGTCCACTGAAGCAATTATGACTTAACTCAAACGTCGAGCCAAGGTGGAGATTGTTGAAAATATGTCTCGAGTTTGAGTCCATTAAATGAAACCGGACTAACGAGAATACGTGAACTCGACCACGTGCAAGTCAAAGCAGCGCATGTGAATTAATCAGCCGAAATTGTCAAAAGAAGATTGCATGCAGATCTACGAGCCACAAGCGTGAAGAATAGGCCAGAAGGGAGCATGCAGCCGCAGGAGGGAAAGTCCAAAATTGCTTTTTGTATTTAATGCAAATAGAAGATCTTTTTCTTTTGTTATTCGGCTGAAGTGCAAGGGAGAATAGTGCTCGAGTTGGACTTCTTCGAGAAAACTTGGGGAGTTGGCATGCATGAAGGAAAGTGCAATGATGGCATTCATTGCATGGGTCAAAGAAAGAAGAAAGAAAGCTTCATACGTCCATTTTATCCTCTCCTTTAATGCATGCGCATGCATGGATGCCTATGGATTATGGTGGGCTTGCCTTGTCCTTTCTTTCTCTGAAGAAGACTTCCTCACGTTGCAATAAATAATGGAGACTCTCTTTTATATTATAAAAGAGAGAGATGTCCAACGGAGAAGAGTGCACTGAGTTATTTCGGTGGCTAAGAGAGAGCTGAAGAGCTAGTGAGAGAAGTCGTGAGACTTCCTGGAGAAAAGCTAGAAGCTCTCGGCAGAGAGGAATTTTCTTGTTGAAATTATACCCGAGTGTTTTAGTCAATTAAATTCTTGCGAGTATAATTTGTTTAATTCCTTGAGTGAGGTTTTATTAGGAATTGTGAGGGGCTAAACACTGTGTGAGTTATTTGGGTGTAATTTAGGGCTGTGAAACACTAAGAGTGTGTTTGAGTACTCGAGTGATTGTAATCTCTGGTGTATCACTTGTTTCTATAGTGGAATTCCGTGCTGCTCTCTTCGTGGACGTAGGTTCCGATATTTGGACCGAACCACGTAAATCCGGTGTCTGATTTCATTTCCTTCATTTTGACTATTTTATCCGATTCGCTTGGTCCATATTCTACGCTCGCAACATACACCGTCCTAAACGAGATGCTAGTTTTCTCACTAACTTTTGGCTGCGTTTGGCGGTTGGTATAAAATTCGGGATAGGGTAGGATAAATCCTATCATACGTTTGGTGCTCGCTTAGGATATGATAAAGTCGGATATAAGGGGAATATAGATAGGATAAAATTATCTCACGGGAGAGGTGTGATAAATGTGGATATGATTTCTAATGTTTATACTAGGAAAGTTATTTTTCTCAAATAACGAACTTATTAAATTAATAAAATTGAAATTATATTTTGATATAAATAATATTTGAATTATAATTTAAGAAAATAAAAATAAAAATAAAAATAAAAATAAAAATATATCTTAATTAATCCTATTTTAATTTTTATATATTCAACTTTAATTCTATTTTATAATAAACATTCAATCTATAAATCAAATATTTATATTTATTATATATTTTAGGTATGTTAGTACAGTTTACTATTTGATAAAATTTTATTCAAAAATGATGAAAGGGGAAAAAAGAAATAATAAAGAAAATAATATAAAAAAAGGAAAAATAACAATAACAATAAATTAATGAATAGTGTTACGAGCGATTTTCACCATCTTCATTTAGGAATATTTAAGTTTATTTATGATGATATGCCATTTATATAAAAAAAAAAAAAGTACATGATATGATATAAACTTATCCGACTTTAATACTGTGATTCACTAAACAATGGACATAATATAAAAAAATCCCAGAATTTAATATCCGATCTTATCCGGTCCAATCCCGATTAGAAATTCGGACGACCCAACGTAGCCTTTAGGTTGTGTTTAATTGTTTGGATTTCTAGTCGGGATATAATTGAATAGAATATGATACAAAATATTGGGATTTTTTCATATCCTATTCACTGTAGAGTGAATTACTAATTTAAAGTTGGATATTTTTGGTCGGAAGATGAAGATGTATAACTGCTGGAGCTTTTGGAATTCAAAGACCACTGCTAGAAATCAAAGAAACAAGCTGGAAAGTTGAAGATTTTGCAGATTGAAGCTTGAACTCGCTGGAGATGGAGCTTGAATTCGTCGGACTAGAGCTACGGAGAAGAAGACTTCCGCTGCTTTCGTGAACTGTTTTCATGAAACTTCAATGAGAGAGGAGTCACA
The DNA here is from genome assembly GCA_014182385.1 of Eucalyptus viminalis. Taxonomy (NCBI): domain Eukaryota; kingdom Viridiplantae; phylum Streptophyta; class Magnoliopsida; order Myrtales; family Myrtaceae; genus Eucalyptus; species Eucalyptus viminalis. The sequence goes on along the minus strand of CM024534.1, from coordinate 6,082,587 downwards.
GCGTGTGAACGAAGGAGACCAAAAAGGAGAGCACGGGATTTTTTGAAATATAGTTAGATACGAGAAATCATATCCGGGTCTATCTCACCTCCTCTATGATTTTTTTATTCGGCCTATATCCATTTTTTATCTTGTCCTTCACAGCTACCAAAGCACAAGATAGGATAAAAAATATTATAATCTGACTTATATCCAGATGACCAAAGGCAAACTTAAGAGAGCCAGTTTATAGATAAAACAAGGAGCTGAATCCAAAATCAGCAGCAATCAAACGAATACCTTTGGATGGCGTGCCTTGTTCCCACCTTTTCAGGATAAGAAGATGATTTGCAAAGGCCTATGGTGCTGCATCCTAGATTCGTTTCTTCTCTCTCTCATTAGAGAACTGGAATGCAAGAAAGAACTCTATCAAGTCGGGAGATTATTAAGTTTTCCAACTTCCACACCTTTTCATAGGAGACTGGAAGGCACGAAAGTCGAGAGCGGGACTGGCTAAAGGTTGCCCAACAAGAGCTGTTGGGTAAGTTCACAGTTTCTGATAGATTGATCGGATATAGTATCATCAACTTGTCTGGCTTGCATTTGAGGCCAGAGGTTCCTCCTTCCTTTATAAAGAGCAGCAACCTTTTCCCGGTCATTATCGTCCTAGGATAACAAAATAGGGGTGAGAAAAGACGTTGAAAGGAGGTGGTCTAGGAGAGAAAGAGTCTTGGGATACATCAGTAGAGGTAGATGGTGGAGAAAAGGTTGAAGATGGGGAGATAGGGCATAGAGAAAACTACCACAATGGTTAGGGTGAAGAAAGCTCTCTCCACGGTGACGGACAAAAACAGGCGATTCTTGTCCAATGATTCAATTGAGACTGGGAGTGTCGTGAAACCCATGCAATAGTTAGGAACTCTTGAAAGTATCGAGCTAGAACAACCTGTTCTTCATGAATACTGTGATTTAGTTAGCGGTAAAGAATTTCCCATTGCTACCGTATAGTATTCATCTCTACTATCATAAGCTAAGACCAGTCGGCCCTACCCCCTCTGTCACCGGCCCTTCCTGGTGGCGGCGGGGAGGCGGTGACAGTGAGCTCGCTCTCGGCCGCCTCCCTTCGGCCTCCTCTTTTTAAAAAAATTTAAACTTTTTTTTTTTTAAAATTTTAAGTTTTTTATTTTTTAGAATCTTTTAAAGAAATTTAGTTTTAAATTTAATTTAATTAATTTTTATATTAATTATTTATCATATCATACATAAAACGACGTCGTTTTTGCATTTTCTTGCCACTCAATGTGCAAAATGACATTGTTTTGCACTCACCTCGCCGGAAAATTGCTACGTCAGCAATTTGGTCGGAGTGACACTTAAGTAATCTATTTTCCTTCAATTTTGGCACTTAAGTGTATATTTCTAAACTTTTGGCACTTAAGTGTCCCTTCTTGCCAAATTTTGGCACTTGGGGTGTACTTCTGCCGTTAGATCCATAATCAGTGGGGTTTATTCCTAGTATAGAGAAAAAAAATATAATCCAAGTGTAATCATTAAAAATTATGTTAATTGGCGCGAAAGGCCTCTTAATACCCTCCTAAAAAACATAATTGTATCAATCAAAATACTTATTTGACTCCAATGCATGTATGTTCCATCATCATTTCCTTCCTTATTCATCACCAAATCTCATATTGGCAGTGCAAAGCAATTTCAATTTTGACGCAAGAACAAGGAAAGGCCAAGCTGGTTCAAATTCCATGACTTAATCCGCGTTGTCTTCACCGGACCATCTTCTCTGTAGGCACCCTCAAGAGCTTGTTGATAGCTGGCTGTAACTTTCCAGACCGTCTCCAAGAAATGAACGATGTCAGTTATGGCTGAAATGGAAGAAAATGCTTCCTCAGAATCTGTGTACCTCTTGTGTTGGTCCGCCATCCTCACGACATAATTGTCTATGTGCGGGAGGGTTCAAGAAGCCGGCGACGATTAGCCTTGCTTACTGTCTTGGTGGGGGGCGATGTTCTCATAATTATTGACAAGCTTGTTGCTGGATTCCCTTCCAAGGGTCGCCAGTCCTTTCCCAGCTTCACCCTTGCGGTGCGCTCAACGACCGGTCGTACTGTTGCCCAAAAAGTTGATCGTATTCAGGACGTGGATAGCCCGTTACAATTTTATTGTCATTAGAGTCCTTATATCCATTTGTAAAGTGAATTTAAATAATGAAGTTGACTATTAAAAGAAATGCATATGTCAAAATATATTAAGTGAAAAGTACGCTTTTTGCTTTCCCTTTAGGTTTTGAAATATATGTGAAATTAAAAGTTCATAAAGTTATGAAAATACTATTCGTGAATTAATATATCGACATTGGAGGCTTTCAAGAGTTTCGCATATGAAAAGAAGTTAAAATGCATGGGACATGAGATTGAAATTAATATGAAGCAAGAAACAAAAAGAAGTTAAAATGCATGGGAGGCTTTCAAGAGTTTCGCATATGAAAAGAAGTTAAAATGCATGGGACATGAGATTGAAATTAATATGAAGCAAGAAACAAAAAGTCCACTAGGACTTATGATCAATTATAATTTATCTAACAGAACCTGTTTCTCTCGGAACTTAATAATTCTGGGGTAAACGAACATCTTTTTGACATCTAGAAGAGATGCATTTTTTAGGCTACGAATAAGCAAAATGCTGTCAGGGTAGTCAATTATAGTGCCTAATTAGAATTGACAGAAGAAGTAACAACTGGCCAGGCGTAGTCCAATAGGACCAATCAACAATTCCACATTTTTCCAATTTAGGAAAAATATATTCTCAAACTTCCTAATTAGGAAAATTCCTAACAGGGGCATCTTTTTTTCGCGTCTCTCAAATTTCCCTTATTTGGAATTCATTGGATGGGCATCATTTGTTAGTTTTACAAAGTAACAAACAATTTGCTTGGTCCTATGAGAAATTGTATAAGCAATCAAATAGACATATCTTGTTCTGGTCCTTTCTATTTTATAAATAGGTTATCTGTTCATTGATTCAATCCAAACGGGCGAGCACATTTGCACTTCTGTAACTACTTAACTACGCAACTCATGGGTCTAATTTCGTCGGCCTCTTTCAAATTTACCTCATTTCCAAGTTAGTTGGGCATCTAGTCTTATTTAAGAGTAAGTAATTAATAGTGTCAATTAAGCCGTTGTCGAGTCACTTAAGTTCATAGTGTTTGGCAATAGTGTTTGGCAGTTTTCCACATGCTCTAAACATAATGTTCTTACGAATGGATCTGCACATCTTTCTAAATTTTACATGTTTGTGTTCCCCTTTAGCCTGCACGTTCCCTTCCTATTCGTTTTTCGAGTCTTGAAACGCTAGCAAGAGCAATTGATTCTGAATTTCATGTACATCTTTCAGGGGTTTGACCACAACAACCGCAAACCTACAAGAAGATGAAATTTATGGAAATGACAAAGTTCATTGAGGATGCAAAATGAGTTCAAATTTGAACTTAGAAAATGATAACAATTATTATTAACAGGATTATTAGCCAAAATATTTTTTTCAGTGAATTCATCATAATCATATGAAAGATAAAATAAAAATGATCAAAATGTCAATACTTTTTCATCCAGTCGTGGATAGTATGTAATAAGAATAGCAAAAGTTCAAATGAAAAAGGACAATAGTACAACAATTCACATCTCATTTGACTGACTAATATCATCTTCTATGAAGAAATTAACATAATACCTTTGGTTGAGTGACTTAAAGACTTATCTGTAAGCTGAAAGTCAGAGGTTTGATTCTCCGATCTATTCTTGATCTCAGGGAGCCTTTGTCAAGGACGGGCTGAGGTGTACCACCGCTGGGGGAAGTATCAAAGGTTTTTGCAACATTGATTATTCAAAAGGGTAATTGCAAATTCACAGAAACGATTGTAAATGCACATGCAACAGCACACATTCCCTTCCTGTAATGACGTATTTATGTGGAAAATTTCATCAAGTGTTTTAGGAACTTGATGTAGCTGATTGTGACTAATCAATCGACCCTTGACACGTTGATAGCAACAAGTACTGATGGTAATTACTAATGGGTCTAGATAATTCCACCCGATGTTAAGATTTTACTATCTCACTGTCTGACTTTGATAAAAGACAATTTTAACATCATTTTATCGAGCATACAATAGTGCCACAACCATATAAATGATGCATATGCGTAGAACCCAAAATATCATGAATGTCATTTGTTGCACCATTTTCACTAGTTGTTCATAAACCACCTCATGTCTAGCATAATTCGACAATCCACCAACAGTGACACATAAAGAGTAATTTGATCACTCGGGTAAATTATCTTTGATTCATGAAAAGTGTTAAAAAAGTCATAAACCTTTTGTATTTGTATCAATTTAGTCATAATTTTTTCTTATCAATTTAGTTCTAAACATTTTTACATTGTGCTAATTCAATCATTTTCGGCCAAAATTGGCCAGATTTGACTGATTGGACACCAACTAGCTAACATGACATGATCGGCGCTGACATGGATACTATTTTTTTTATAATATTTTAATATTTTTCAATTTTTAATTTTTTTTTCCTTCTCCACCTCCTTCCTCCAACCGATCACTGGACCTCGGCAACCAGCCAGAGGCGACCTCGCCAGTGGCCATGAGGGCAGCCTTGCGTTCAGTGGTGAGGCTCACCCTCGTCGGATTTGGCAAGGGTCGAGCCTTGCCAACCGGGCGTGAGGCCAGCTCTCCAGCTTGGCGTGAGGTCGCCCTTGCGGCCTTGAGCTAGCCTCACACTAGGCTGCCGGGGCTCGCCCTCACCGCCTAGGCCTCGAGGGTGGCCTTGCGCTCAGCGAGCGAGGCTCTCCCTCGTCAAATCTAGCAAGGTTCAAGCCTTGCCCACGGCAGCACTGGGTGGGCAAGCCTCGTTGGCCATGGGCGAGGCTTGACCCTTGCGAGATCCGGCGAGGGAGAGCCTTGCTCGCCGAGTGCAAGGCCACCCTCGTGGTCACTGGCGAGGTCGACCTCACTGGCCATCGCCTCTGGTCGGTTGTCGATAAATAGCTGATAACTTTACCTAGAACACCGCATTTCAACACAAAGCTCATAAAATGCCTCCGCACGTTCATCCCAGAAACCAAAATCAATCAACCCAAAAGCACACGTCAAGTAGCGAATCGAGACTGCGCAGAGAATAGACCAAATCATCAGCATTCATTACCATAGACGTTGGTATCGAACGTCTTCTGGAGGGCGGACAACGGGATCTCCACCAGAGGGCCCACGCACTGGACCCCGGCATTGTTGACCAGCACATCGATTTTTCCGAACTTGTTGATCACATTCCCGACCCCCCGCTTCACGCTTTCCTCGGACAGCGCGTCAAGATCCTAGAGATGGAACCTCGGGTCACCATTGAGGTCGGCCATGGAGGTGTGGGACTGGCCGGCATCGATGATGCTGTAGTCCCAGGCGGCGAAGGCCGGGGCCATGGCGTGGCCGATACTGCCCTGGGAGCACCCGGTGATCAGTGAGATAGCTAGTATAAGCACCTAGAGGGGGTGAATATCTGTATAAAATAAACCTTGGTAAATATATGCGGAATAAAATAAACTTCGAGTAAAATAAAGGAGTTAAGGAAGAGAATAAGAACACAAGATTTATAGTGGTTCGGCTTAATCCAAGCCTACGTCCACTCTCCCACGCTAACAGCCTTCTTGGCTGGATTCTACTATGCAATCAACAAGAGATTACAACTTCGAGTGCAAACACTTAGTAGATCACACTATCTCACTAAGTCACTCTTTTGGTATTTCTCTCACAATTACAAACATTTAAGCTCTTCAAAGACAAGTGTACGATCGAAGATCGCTCAGACTTTGGAATTATAAATTCTACGCTTCATCTCTTTCTTGCTCATCGGTTCATGATCTCCTTAAATACTCATCCACTTCCAAACTACCCGTTGGACAATATCCCAGAGAATCGTCTTCCAATATACCCATTGGACAACTCTGTATCTAGAAGATTTGGTAGCCATTGAGTGATAAAGGTAGAATCCCAAATTGATTCCGATTGCTCATACAAACGGAATATTGGTTTCCATAAGTAAAGCTTCTTCATATAGAAAGTTCTTATCTTCAAGATTCAATCCTCAATTAATTAGATTGAATCAATCAAATCAATCTTGATGTAGAATCCAAACCAGATCACTAGCCGTTGTATCTTTGGGGCTTGAGTTACGTTCTGTCGAATCTAAATGTAAAGTCTGAGAGCAATAAACTTTACAATCTGAGTCTGAGTGCAATAGACTTTACAATCTGAGTCTGAACAGATTCTGCTTCAGCATTGTTGACACCTAAATTTTGGTGACCCGATTAGTCATTTATCGCATTAAAAAATAAGGATTAATTTTTAAGCCCTAAAAAAAATTTAATTACATAGCATATAATTTTAAGTGCATTCATTTTTTATATATTGCATTCGCATTGGATTAAAAATGGTAGATGGACTCAAGAGAATGAGACTCTAAATATTTTCTTACAAGTTCGTGGAATATACTTCATTGATTCCTTTGTGGCGTTAGCATAATCTTGAACTTTTGGCAATTGAAATTATGAATCTTTCCTTTCATGAACAAGGCACTTATCCTTAGCATAATATACGGAATCGACCAACTCGTGAGCTGATATTTAGTTGGAAGAAATAAAATCGATAAAAAGTATTCAGCATATACGATCAAAAGGAAAGAAATATGCACGAGTCGTCAAAAGATGGCACGGTCAAAAGGAGGGAAGAAAAGGACAAATCATGATATCATTTAAGCAATCAGAAGATGAAATACGATTTGCTTTCTTTCTTCGTAACCCTGTCCGTTGACGTATAAAAGGAACGCTTCACGACCAAAGCGAGGAAGAGGCCACACAATTGAAAACATACGGCCGCAATTGAGAGAAAAAGGAGCTGCAGCCCTAGAGAGAGAGAGCGAGAGAGAAGAGAGAGAGTCCTCTCTCTCGGCCGAACCAAGGAGACCCCACGTTATGCAAGACCCCTTGTCGCGGTGCCGCGCCTGAGCCGCCGAGTGCCGCTACACCGTCCTTGGCGCATCGCCCCCAGCAGCAACGACAGACTTGCTGCTGTGACTTCGCTGCTACCGCAACAAGCCGCCAATCCGGTGCCGATCACCCATCATCATATTCAACACCAGGCTTCAAAGGGGTCCACTTATCATCCCCACGTCCCATTCCTCCGTGACACCTCAGTGCATTCAAGCCAGCTCTGACTGAAGTTCTACGGCTAAAACAGCCAAATTTGGTCACCGCAAGCCCCTTGCACCGGGCAACCACGCTGTTGTTGTGGCTTTGCCACACGACCGCGCTGTTTTTTTGGTCTCGCTGTGCGGACACCGAAGCTGCTGTTCCCCCATCTCGACACGCTGCCCCTGCTGATTCCATGCCATCGCTGCACCGTCGTTTGCTGCACCGCGCCACGACCCTTCGGTGATGACTCGCTACTGGTGATCACCATCGAGGAGCTGTTGCCCGTGTCCCACAACGGCAACATCGCCTGCCCGCACTGCTCTGACGTCAAGTTCCACTCCCACGAGTGTTTTCAGAGTCCTGACGATTTCTCCGAGTTTGGGCTGTCACCCCCGACGCAAGCCGCATCCATGTGGGCCCATTAGGTCATCCGCGGAATCTCCAACGACGCATACTGGTCTTTCTTTGCAGGTGGAGAATCTGTGGTCAAAGGTTGAAAATTTAGTGGGATCATCAAAGGATTAAAGGGTCACACGGAGCCAACAGTGAAGAACAAACCTATTGAAAAGGAAAAAAAAAGTTGTTTGTGCCTGCGCCCAATCACCGACGAGTCCCTTGTCGACCTTACAAATTCTTGTTTCGCAGGTCTCGTGGAGCCCATCGGGTGACTTTCGAGCAACCGAGCACCACCACGTTACATCGCGAGTAGTCATTCAAGGATCGGAATTCAGAAACCAATATTCGAATTGGGTGATTATCTTATCTATTTTAATTTTCAAAAATTCCATTACCTTATTTGAGATATTTGTTGATGCATATAATAGAAATTCCAACATACCATTTGATTCGCAACCACGCTTGGATTTTTTATTCCATCTATAAGGCTTTAGATGAAATAATTAATCAAGTGGGAATAAAATTGATATTTTGATATTTAAGACTTAAGATCAATTTATCGATTTTATTAGCGAGATATTATTCCTTGATCTGAACAATGTATGATTATCTTTGATGATTATGAATGATTTAGTGTTTATCTTTTAATTGCTTTATTTATCCGGAAATTACAAAAATAGATTTCATTTGCATATCATGTAAATTACAATAAATTTCCTAGATAGAGTTGCATGATTATTTTCTGATTATATTAGAACGCATGTTTAGATGGTATCTAGGTTAGATAATATCCTTGAATTAAATTGCATGTCGAGATAAATTTCTAAGTTAAGATAGGATTCGGATTAGTCTATTTCCTAACTTAAGATAGATAATATCTCACTTTAGTTAGATTTTTAATTATGATATTTTTTATGAAAAAAAAATGTCATTGCATGTCATATAGAATTAGATTCATGAAATGCAAATCATTTAGTGGTTGTTGCTAGGTCCATCTAATTAGAAAATTATATGCCATTAGAGTTAGGTCATTTAGTTAATATTGCATCGCATATTGCATAATTTTCATTAAATAAGAAAAAACAAAAAAAGAAGATGAAATTGCGTGTTAATTAGAAACCATATCTAGGGTTGTTGATGTGGATTCTGATATAACATTGCAAATGCTTTTATTGTTTTGAGGAAAAATTTTGCAATTTTATCGTTTATCTGGGTGTTAAATTGGTGGTTTGCGCACTCGTGTGATTACCTTACATGTTATGGAGATAGTTTAAAATCAATTCAAGTTGCCTGCAAAACCTTTTTTGTCAAAATAAAAAGAAATGGTACCGAAAGGGCATTGGAGAAATCTAGCGTAACCAAGTCTCCGTACCCAAATCTCTGGTTCGTAGGAGTAAAGTAAATCTCCCGTTACTTTACTTGGGTTTCTAATCGACCCACCAAAAATAGATTAGTGGCGACTCCTAGTTAAAAATCAATTACATGTTAAAAAACTTGAACCTAAAGTCGCGAATTGGTATGTGCTTGGGAGAGCCCGAGTTAAGTCTAAGCTTAACAATCCATTAGCCAAACTCTAGGTGGTTCACACCCAAAAAATTTGGTCGCGACAAGCATAGAGTCTGTCTTCTAGTTCAGCTTCAGTATAGAGTATGTCTTCTGGTTCTTCCAAGTATAGACTTTGATAATATCCTTTATACGTTCTATCATTTGCATAGTTTATTACTCAACCATCAAATACATTGGTAGTCTTTGATTTATTTTGTCATCTTCAAAACATCATAAGGGATTTCCCTAACAATCTCCCCCTTTTTGATGATGACAAAACAATCTCTGAATATGCAGATTTGTAAACATACTTTTAAAGATATTAATTTAAATCAAAGGATATCAAAAGATAGCAAATAGATTGAGCATAACAATATATAGAAAAATAATCGCAGCTCAATATTATGCAATAAATAATATTAACCAATCAACACATATGCATATTCATATCTTATCCCCCTTTTTGTCATAATCAAAAAGCGATAATAATGGAAAAAGTATCACGTAGAGAATGATAACAAATATCTTGCATGAATCACAATTTCCAAAAATCAGCTTTTATAAAGTAAATCGAATATTAAAGATATGCAATATAGCTCACTTCGATCATATTAGCAAATATCTAATAAAAATCACTGATGCATCATAAAATTCACGTACCCTTTTTTGTTATAATAAAATGATAATATTAATAAGAGATTTGTTAATGACAAAAGGTAATAAAAAAAATGCACTAACTGGATTTTGTAGAACTTAAATTCTAACACATTTACCTTTTCTTCCATCCATAATAAGATCACAATCAATGCAAAAATATTTTTCCATAATTGATCAATGCTCCCCCTCAATTTGTTGCCTTTTTTGAGATGACCACCATTCTTTTCCTTTTCTTTTGGATTCGATTTCTCCCCTTGTGATCATGACAATATTTGCGGATAGAAACAATTGTGGCTTGTGCACGTTGAACATAATATTTTTCCAGTATTTCCTTTGTAGCAACAACATTTGCAATGATCACTTACATTTTGAAATTCGAGGCAAAATTTTATTTTCTTCAACTAAGCTTTTCTCGAATTCAACCTGCATCAACTTAACAAATTTTTCCACAAACAAGCTGTAATAATATCCACGTAATATATAATGCCATTTTTTCAAATAAATAAATTGAAGAGCATATGTAAAATTAAAATTCAGAACTACTCAACCTTTTGTACGACACATAAGGGATTTCCTCAACAATTTGTAAAAATTTTGCATAAGGAATATAATCTTTGAACCTCCAGAAGATAGCATAGAATCTTCATAATTTTCAGATCGAGCTTTCCAAAATTCATACGGAAGATTCTTTTGTTACCTGCAAATTCTTGTATAATGGATAACCATCTTTGCAAAAATGTCAAGTAATAGATTCCTTTAATTTGAATATCAAACTTGCTAGATAGAATATATCTTCTAAGAATATAGTAATAATATCCATGAATATGCAGTAATATCTTTCAAGATCAAAGAGATTTCCTTGAGCATAAATTTCAGATATGCATTTTGCAAAAGGAAAATAAATATTCTTGTCACGTGCCAAAATTGCAATACCTTATATTTATAACAAAAGATATTTGCAATATAATAAACAATCATCCAAAATGCACGTAGAGCTTTGCAAGGCGGGATGATAAAAATATTCTCTTACCCATGGTATATGTTTGAAATATACCATTAAAAAAAAAAATTATTACCAATCTTCACATGAGATGCATTTCTGATTGCATCATGATCTGCATAGATTTGTGATCATTCATCCCTTAAAGAATTTCCTGCAATCAACTCATTTCCCTTTTTGGTATCCATCAATTTGGATCCTTCTTTGACGTTAGAGCAAAATATATAATCTCATAGATAATCAAATATTCTTTCTAAACTCATCATAACATGTTATTTAAGGAAAGAATATTATGCACAATAATATCTTGAAAAATAAATTCTCACTTAGTCATAATACGGTAAAATCAGAGAGAATAAAATCATTGAGTTTCTCAGAAAAATCTTGCATAATAATTTAATATCACGTAAAACAGATTTTCACTTTGCAAAATATGATTAAATCTGAAGTATAAGATTAGACAAAATAATCTGAATTATCTCAAATAATCACACATACTAAATCTCAACTTTCGAATCACACGATTCTTTCTTCAATAAAGCAAATAAAAAATATGATCATTATAAAATCTGAATCAATCAATGATATATCGAATTTCAAGCATAATGAGAATTATGTGCCCAAAAACATTCCTTACCAACTTCTTCTTTTCCTTTATTTCCTGCAAAAAAGAACTCATCTTTTCTTTGATACCCATTTTTTCTTGGGTCCATGAGAGTTAGTAAAATATGTTGTTTTTACCCAATTTTTCTTGATCTATTTCTAGACTTTAGGACATTTTTTCTCAAAGTGTTCTGAGTCTCCACAATTTGAACACTTGAATGCATTTAGACCAACAGGTTTTACAAACACTTTTTGAAAATGATTTTTGTAAAATTCCTTTGAAGGGGTTTTGTCTAAGTCTCTTTTTTACTTAAGAAAAATCAATTAAAGAATTATTTTCCTTATTGAAACCAAGTCCTGACTTATTATAGTAAGGAACTTGTTTAGAAAGAATATGCTCTAATGTTTTTGATCCATTTGAAAATCTTGTCGAAATATTTGAAAATTCTTTCTTCAAAGAGTCATTTTCTTTAACAAGCAAATCTCGATTTTCTTTTGTTTGTAGAAAATCTTTTTGCAAAATTTCAAAATTTCTTTTTGAGAAAGATCTTGATGCCTAAGTCGAGAATTCTCATTTTTAAGTTCAAAAATCCTTTTAAGAGAAGATTTAAGATTTGAGCAAAACTCATTTATATACTTTGAAACTTTGAGATGAATTTTTGAATGGTTTACCTTGATTTCCTCATCGGATTCTGAGTCTCGTGTCTAAATCGTAGACTCGATTCTGAGTTTGTGTCCGAGTTAGACTCAAATTCTGAATGTGCCATCAAGCATAAATTTCCTTGCTCATCATCTTCTTTCATTGTTCTTTTCTGGCCATTCTGCTTGTATTGTCTTCTTCCACTAAACTTCCTTCATTTTCTACTCAGCTTTTTGAATTTCTCGATCATAAAAGCAAGTTCTTCGTTGTCCATGTCATTTTCTGAGTCTGTTTCATCAAAAACAATATTAGATATTAAAGTGATGGACTTCTTACCTTCGGGATCTTCATCATTGAGCTGTTCCACTTCATAGGATTGAAGAGTGCCAATCAATTCATCAACGAAGAGTGGCATAATCCTTTGAGTCTCCCGGATTGAGGTCTTGATATGGTTCCATTCTTTTGAGAGACCTCGCAAGAATTTGTTGACCTTCATTGGGGCAGAAATTTGCTGATCTTGATATGCTAAACCATTTACAATTTCTGTAAAACGGCTAAACATATCTTCAATTGACTCTCCTTGCTTCATCTTGAAAGATTCATATTTGCCGAGCAGGAAGTTTACTTTCGTCTCTTTTACACGATCGGTCCCTTCATATGTAACATGAAGTCTATCCCAAACTCCTTTTCCTGTTTCACATGAAGAGATTCTATTATATTCAGCAAGAGATAATGCGCAATATAAAGAATAAATAGCTTTTACATCAAAGACTTCTCTTTTGGACATCTCCGTCCGAGACATAGTAGCAGGGGGTTTGATTTCTTTGTCTTTGCCATTCTTATTTGATGTAGATGTAGTAGTGGGATTGATTCCTCTTCCACAACATCCCATTGCAAGGGATCTCTAGATCTTAGGAATGCCTTCATTTTGTTATTCCACACGTCGTATTCATTTCCATCAAAATATGGTGGCCTTGTGTTGCTTTGTCCCTCCATAAGTCCTGGTGCCAAGATACTAGCCATAAAAAATCTTTAGCTCAAAAGTAAAAACACTTTTATAAACCGAGCACTTGGCTCTAATACCAATTCAGATAGCTAGTATAAGCACCTAGAGGGGGGTGAATAGGTGTATAAAATAAACCTTGGCAAATATATGCGGAATAAAATAAACTTCCAGTAAAATAAAGGAGTTAAGGAAGAGAATAAGAACACAAGATATATAGTGGTTTAGCTTAATCCAAGCCTATGTCCACTCTCCCATGCTAACAGCCTTCTTGGCTGGATTCTACTATGCAATCAACAAGAGATTACAACTTCGAGTGCAAACACTTAGTAGATCACACTATCTCACTAAGTCATTCTTTTGGTATTTCTCTCACGATCACAAATGTTTAAGCTCTCCAAAGACAAGTGTATGATCGAAGATCGCTCAGACTTTGGAATTATAAATTCTACGTTCCATCTCTTTCTTGCTCATCGGTCCATGATCTCCTTAAATACTCATCCACTTCCAAACTACCCGTTGGACAGTATCCCAGAGAATCATCTTCCAATATACCCATTGGACAGCTCTGTATCTAAAAGATTTGGTAGCCGTTGAGTGATAAAGGTATAATACCAAATTGATTCCGATCGCCCATACAAACGGAATCTTGGTTTCCATAAGTAAAGCTTCTTCGTATAGAAAGTTCTTGTCTTCAAGATCCAATCGTCAATCAATTAGATTGAATCAATCAAATCAATCTTGATGTAGAATCCAAACCAGATCACTAACCGTTATATTTTCGGGGCTTGAGTTACGTTTTGTCGAATTTGGATGTAAAGTCTGAGAGCAATAGACTTTACAATCTGAGTCTGAGTGCAATAGACTTTACAATCTGAGTCTGAACATATTTTGCTTCAGCATAGAGTCTGTCTTCTAGTTCAACTTCAGTATAGAGTATGTTTTCTGGTTCTTCCAAGTATAGACTTTGATAATATCCTTTATACGTTCTATCATATGCATATTCTATTACTCAACCATCAAATACATTGGTAGCCTTTGATTTATTTTGTCATCTTCAAAACATCATAAGGGATTTGCCTAATAATCAGGACCACCTGCTGCCTGCTGCTGCCGCCGCCGCCGCTCACCATCGGAGTTGAGAAATGGGTAGACCTAGATTAAGATCGAGAGATGTAAAAACGCAAGCTTTTATGGTGACAACGAATGAGGCGAGAGTATATAGCTGCTCAGCTTGCTCTGCGTCGTGGAGTATTGCGGTGCGCTTTGTGTTGGGTGTGGTTTTGGCTTGGTCAGTGAGTCAACCCAGCAAAGCTTCTGAATAACACTTTCATTCCGTAATTTTCTTTTTATAATTCTATTTTTTTTTTTTTTAAAAATAGATTAATATCTGAAAAATCACAAATTAATACATTGGTAACAAATTTACTTCAAACTAATTTTTGCGTTAAAAGTTTCTAAATTAATGCACTTATTTATTCGTGGTTAGTTTCCATTAAATTGCTGATCAAATGACGCGTGTATATTGATAGGTATATCGGTTTATGCATTTTCATGATAAAAATTAACGAAGGCTAAATTTGTCATAAATATATCAATTTGGGATTTTTCTAGATATTAATCTTTTTTTTTAGCCTAGGGATTTTTTTTTTATTTTAATAAAGAGAAAAATATTTAATCATAGAAACTATTTATCACCAAGCCTTAGCTCACAACTTGGTAAAGCTCGCATGGGTTTTAGTCACGCAGCACAATCATTTGTGTGCTTTTATTCAGCAATTTCCTTTTGGTGGTCGCTTTAACAAATTTCTAATTTTGCATATTTAACTTTTATGTTTGTTTTGATGATAAATCATTCATTCATATATTAGAAGTAAAATAATTGTACATATTGCTCCAACAAGTCAGACAAAACATCTGTATCAGATGCTAGCGCTTTTATGCCATCTCAGTCACATACTGCTCCTTCGAGCCACTTATATCATGCCGTCGTTGTTAACCATCAAACCATTCAGCAGAACCAGGGCTCGGTGGTGTCTCAAAGTTCATATTTACTTCCGAACCAGCCTCAGCAGTATTTGCAGCAGCCC
The DNA here is from genome assembly GCA_014182385.1 of Eucalyptus viminalis. Lineage (NCBI taxonomy): Eukaryota > Viridiplantae > Streptophyta > Magnoliopsida > Myrtales > Myrtaceae > Eucalyptus > Eucalyptus viminalis. Next base: position 6,067,405 of record CM024534.1, on the reverse strand, counting down.
TCTGGAGCAATGATGTCCTCCTACGGTTACGTTAACTTCCTAACCATGTTGCCTGGACCACCCCCACCGCCACATGCATTGAGTGCAATGGTACATTTGAGTCAACAGTCGTTACCCGTGGCGCAGAAACAATCAATGGCTTTGCGTCTGCAGTCGGCTCCTGTAACGCCACAACAACCCATGCCCTTGAGTCAACAACCGCCCATACCTCCTAGTTTTCGGCCGCTTCAGCCACCGGGCATGGTGTATTATAGTCGTCAGAACCATTCCCAGTAAAATTGCAATAGTGAGGATGCATATTCTGTGGCATTTTCAGGACAAATTTGAGTAATTTTGTGGAGAGTTTATTTTCCAATTAATAGGTGAGACCATTAGAAATATCATATGAAGCAAAAGCATTCATAGAGCGGCTGAAATAATTTGTCTTTTTGAGGGATGAATTGTAACCTTGGATTGTGTTTCGAATGTAGGTTCTGCTCAATATAAACCGCCAATCTGGCCTTTAGTACTCCTAGAAAGCAGGCAAAAATCATTAGGTGCTCTCGACCTGTACATCTACTCTCTTATGAGCCACTGGTCAGGACATGGGACCATGTCGATTGTTGTGCAGTCGCACGCGGTATGTGCATGTGAGTTGGTTTTGCAACCATAGGTTTCAGAATTGATAACTTTGCTAATTGCTAGGTTAGTGTAGGACTAAACTGAAAGAGCTAGTAAGAGTACCTAGAGGGTGGTGAATAGGTACGAAAGCAAATTTTACAAAATATAGTATAAAACTTTTACTTAACTTGAGTTTGGTTGACAATAGATTTTGCAGAGAAAATCAGACTCTAATAATTAAATATAGTTACGAACAAAGTAAAAGAGTTTAGGGAAGAAAATGAGAACACAAGGTTTATAGTGGTTCGGCTTAATCTAAGCATTTCTCCACTCTTTCGTATTGACATCCAATCGTCTGGATTTCACTATGAATCAAAAGAGTCGTTACGATCATATCCTTGATTCCATAGTGTAGAGACTCTGCCACACTTCCTCAATGTCTCATAAATATCTAAACTCTCTTTTGAGTACAAATTTATGCTCAACAGTTGAATCAGCAAAGAATAAAGAACTTCAGATTTTGGAATTTATCTATTGCGCACACCCTTGAATAATTAGAGCGTCTTCCTTTTATACTCCTCCATGCCTTCATAACCATTGGCACCTTCCAAAGGAGTTCTTCTAATCTACTCGTTGGATAGAATCAATTAGGGAGATCTCGAGTTACTTAAGGAATGTGATGATAGCCCACCAATCCTGCTCACCCATATAATCGGGATCTAAGTTTCCATAAGTAGAACCTTTCAAGTATGCTTTGCCAATCAACGGATCCAAATTACTCGAATTAATTTCAAAACAAATAATAGATCTTGAGATGCTATCTCCAGTCGTGAGAACTTCTTTAACCGCTTGAAACAAATTCTTAAAGAAATACTTAATTCTGGATAATTTTTCTTCGTCGGTCTAGAAACTGTCAATGATGGCAGACTTTAAATCTTGAGTCTCGGCGGTCCAGTAGTCTTCGGACTTTGATGAAAGAGTCTGCAAGTCTTCAGACTAGATTGATGGAAATGTTTTGTCAATTTCAAAACAAATAAGAATTTTTTCTCCAACACTCTCCCCCTTTTTTTATGGTGACAAAACTTTCTTGTAGATTTGAATACTTTTGACCTGCAAAACAATACTCAAGCAAACAATGATATCTCATAAAAGATAAATGGATTAGGATTGTATCGAATCTGCATCCATAGGAAATGAGAAAACAACTATCTTTGCCATGAGAATATCAATAGTGCTTAAGATACTACAAGCATTAAACGATCAACTAGTCCAAACCAAAAAACACAGTCCAAATCAATCACAACCAAACAAAAGTTAAAGTAAAGTCAAATCCAAAAGTCAAATTTGCAGGAACTTCTCCTCCTTTTTGTTAGCATTAATAAGGTAGAGAAAAAAAGATTTGGATAAAATTTAGATTGTTTTGGAACGCGAACAAGCTGGAAATATCCCATTAACTTGACAGTCTCCTCCAGCTTTCTCAGATCCTCCTTTAGTTGTGCTACTTCTTCACCCTTGGCAATTGCTTGAACTTTAATATTAAGGGCCTGAACTTGATTGTGCAAAGAAACTGAAGAGGCTTGATTGGCATTCTGCATATTCTGAAATTCGCATCCCAAGGCATAAATCTGGCCTCGCATCCATAAGAACATCGAGTAATCTTTGAAAGTCTGCTGAGTTGTCAGTTTGAGTGCTTGCTTCAGCATGATCAATTTGTGGATGACATTTTAGTATTAGCACCCAGACTTGAAGATGAAACCTCATCACCTTCTTCAGGAAATTGAGAGGCATATACATCTTTTGGATCGGCAGGAGAACAACTAACATAATTACTAGTAAAAACAAGTGAAGAAGTACCTCTTTTCTCAACAGCTCCCCTTGCTTTAATGCCTTTGGGTGGAGAGAAGTACTCTTCATGCTCTGTCTCTTCTTCAGTGACAAGATGACCTTGTTCTCCTCTTTCCTCTTCTTCTACAGTTCTTTCTTCCTCTGCTTATTTCCTCATCGTTTCCCTCTCTTCACTCCTCTGCTCTATTTCTTCTCTGTCTTGATCCTCTCTATTCTCTGTCTCTGGAACAAAATGCTGTAAGTTCCTTAAGGCAAGAGTGAAAATGTTGATATCTTCCTCATCTTCTTCATCTTGTAAGATGAGTGCTCTCCTTTTCTTGGATGGAGCTGTCATGGGTTCCTTGCCTTTTCGTTTTGTAGCCACAGAGTTTTGATGAGTCTTGACAGGGGTCTTCTCCTTACAGCGCTCTAAAGCCTTGTTAAGCTCATTCAGACGCATTTTTGAAATCATCTTCAGTCCCACCACCATTTGATCACAGGTTCGAACACACAAAATTTTGGGAGACTAGTATTAAAATGTCTAAATAGCTTAGTAATAAGTGCCGAATAAGGAAGTTGACCCTTGTCCTTCACCATTGATCTATACATGTGAAACATGATAGTGTGTGGTAGAGAGAACTTTTTACCAGCATTGATAATACATCAGCTTCACTTCTGCATTGGAGACGTCAGTCTTTGATGTGAATTTGGGTCTAAGACACTTAATCACAATCTTGTGAAGAAGACATTTGAGGCACTCATCCTCAAATATGAAATTCGGCCTTCTGCCATTCCATCCCGAACAAACTCCATAGTCGCACGACTAATAGACACACTAATTGATTGAAACATTCCTTTTTCTACTCCAATCACATCAGCCAGAGTGTCCATATCAACTACATAATCCTAGTCTCTAACACTAAAAGAAAATCTATTCACATTCAAAAAGCTTAGATTGGAATAGAAATACACAGTAAATTCTAGATGAGCCACTTTGTCTTAGAGCAAAATCGTTCAAGTTGAAGTAAAGTAAATTTTTCTTGCAACTTCATGTTCAGAGAATCGAAAAATCAAAATCCACACTCCTTGGGTTCATCACCCCTCGCTTCAGCAACTTAGAGCAAAGTCGTTTATGTTCCTTAGAACGAAACAGATCTATCCTTTTTCCTCGAATATTCACATCAACACCCATTCTAGGCTTAAAATGAGTTAACATCTTTTTATCATCATTTCCATCAAGTTGACTAAGTCCTCCAACACGTGGATCACTTGAGATATTTGCAAAAGCTCTTTCTACCGAGTTCGCAGGAGCAATTCTTAAACGTTCCATCGTTCGTAAGAAATGTGTTTCATTTCGGTACCCATTTTCTTTCGAAAATTCATCAATAAATTTCAATGGAGAACCTCCATCCTTTAAGGTAGAGTAGAGTTTGAAGGTAAAAGCAGGCTTTAAAGTTCTTACAGGTTCAGCATCCTTAATAATTTCTTCCACTGCTTGTTGTTGCTGAACGTTCTGAGGTCTAGCTTGAGGGGAATGGCGTGGTTGAGAATGTTGTGGACTCTGCTAATGCCTTAGAGATTCTTCTTCCTCCGTCAGGTCAAAATGCGTAGGACCCTCACGAATATGCTTTAGTCCCCTGTTTGTAATCCTTGAGGACTTTCTTTAAGAAGACATTATCACAGTCTTTGAGAGAGTTTCTGAACTCGATTTGCAAGAAAGATGAAAACTTTGAGTATTAAACTCAAAGAGAAAAAGTAAGAAAGTAAAGTTCTTTGCTTCTAGGGTTCATGAAGAAGATGATCGGTATATAAGGCAATCGAAACGGGGTATACGGATTGTCGTAAAAGGAAAAATAGAAATTACCTTTTCAAAAAATAACTGCCTTTTTGAAAATAGATAACTGTCATTTCAAAAAGATAACTTATTTTTCTTTCGAAAAGGAATGATTGCTATAATTACAAAAACTTGGGGAGATAACGTCAATCAATTGGAGATTAATAGACAAACGTACCTTTCCAAGTTTTCATCCGAAAGATAAATTTCTAAAACAGAAATAACTTACAGTCATGATTCTTGATCTTCTGAGTCTAAGCATTTTTAGACTTTTATACCTGAGTCTGAACGTCTTTAGACTTTAAGATATTAAGTTTGGATCGAATAAACTCAAATTGACTTTTCTCTAGAGGTTTTGTAAATATGTCCACCAGCTGATCCTTTGAGTCAATGAATTGAATCAATACTTCTCCATTTTGAACATGATCTCTAATAAAATGATTCGAATCTCTATATGCTTTGCTCTTGAATGAAGAATTGGATTATTGGTGAGATTAATCGTGCTGGTGTTGTCACATTTGATCTCAATGCATGAGTCTTCGATTCCAAAATCTCTTAGTTGTTGTTTTATCCATAAGATTTGAGAATAACTTCTAAGAGCCACATACTGCTTCTACCGTTGAAAGAGCTACAGTACTTTGCTTCCTTGAAAACCAGGATACTGTCCTATTTCCAAGCAATTGACAAGTGCTCGAGGTGCTCTTTCTATCAACTCTGCATCTTGCTAGATCTGCGTCTGAGTATCCAAGAAGAGTAAAATCTCATTCTTTAGGATACCAGAAACCCAAATTAGAGGTTGTTGCAATGTATTTAATGATGTGTTTCGTAGCACTTAGATGAGATTCATTGGTATCTGATTGAAATCTGGCACAAATGCAAACAATAAACAAAATCTCATATCTAGAGGTAGTAAGATAAAGAAGTGAACCAATGATACTCCTGAATTGCTTATGGTCAACTTTCTTTCCTCATTCATCTTTGTCCAGCTTTGAAGAACTTGATATTGGTATATCAGTCTTTTTGTAATTCTCCAAACCGAACTTTTTAACAAATTCTTTAGCATATTTTTCTTGGTGAATGAAAGTCTCTTCCTTCAATTGTTTTACTTATAGTCCGAGAAAGAAGGATAGTTCACCCATCATACTTATCTCGAATTCATCCTGCATAGACTTAGAGAATTTCTTGCACGGATTTTCGTAAGGTGATCGAAAAATAATATCATCAACATAGATTTGAACGAGCAAAAAGTTTTTGCTCTCTTTTAATAAATAGAGTAGTGTCTACTTTACCTTTAACAAAGCCATTTTGAATTAAAAACTTACCTAACTTGTCGTACCAAACTCGATGTGCTTGCTTTAAACCATATAGTGTTTTTTCAGTCTGAATACAAAGTCTAGTTTCCTTGAATCTTCAAAACCGGGAAATTGTTCCACATAGACTTCCTCTTGGATAAATCCATTTAGGAATGCACTTTTGACGTCCATTTGGAATAACCTAAAATTCTTATAACAAGCAAAAAAAGCAATAATCTAATTGCTTTTAACCTTGCTACTGGTGCGTAAGTCTCATCATAGTCTATTCCTTCTTCTTGCATATATCATTTGGCCACAAGTCTTGCTTTGTTCCTTATAACTTTTCTTTTTTCATCCATCTTGTTCCTGAAAACCCATTTAGCTCCAATAACAGATTTACCTTTTGGTTTAGAAGTCAATTCCCAAGCATTGTTAATACTGAATTGCCTGAGTTCTTCTTACATAGCTTCAATCCAGCTTTCATAAGTTAAAGCTTCTTTTATGCTTTTAGGTTCTATTTCAGAAATAAAAGTCATAACGCTAGACTCTTCATGCCTTTTGGATCTTGTACGAATCCCTTCATCAATATCGCCAATAATGAGTTCTTTGGTATGACTAGACTTGTACTTTCAGATGCTGGTTGGTCTGACAGTCTGCTGATCTTTTTCTTCATTTGATTCTTCAAAATTCGTTTGTTGTTGACCTTCTATAATCTGATCTGCTTTTGGGAAATTAGACTTTGTAGAGTATGGAGCAGGTTCAGATTCTTCAGATTGAGTCTAGATCGATTGATTTTGTATAAGGTCTTGAAATTTGACGTTCATTGATTCTTCCACAGATTGAGTCTTCTTGTTGTATATTCTGTAAGCTTTGTTGGTGGTTGAATATCCAAGGAAGATGCCTTCATCTGATTTTTCTTCAAACTTACCAATTCGATCATTTGCATTTTTCAATATAAAATATTTGCAACCAAACACATGAAAATAGGAAACAATTGGCTTCTTTCTTTTGAACAATTCATAGGGAGTTTTCTCCAGAATATGCCTTAAGAAGACTATTAATAATATAACATGCTATAAAAACTACTTCAGCCCAAAAACAAGAAGAAATGTTACTTTCCATTAAAAGTGTTCTAGCCATTTCTTGCAACGATCGATTCTTCCTTTCCACAACTCCATTATGTTCTGGAGTGTATGGAGAGAACACATGTTGAAAACCAGATTCATCACAAAATTTAGCAAAGTTTTGATTTTCAAACTCACTTCCATGGTCTGTCCATATAGTCGAGATAACATATCCTTTCTCATTATGTACTTTCTTAGCAAACTTTATAAAATAAGAAAAAGTTTCAGACTTACTTGCCAAAAAGTATACCCAAGTAAATTGTGAATAATCATCAACTATTACTAGGCAATACTTTTTTCCACCAATGCTCTGAGTCCTAGTTGGTCCAAAGAGATCCATTTGTAGGAGTTATAGCACACGATTAGTGGAAACTTGATTTATTGGTTTGAAAGAACTTCTAACCTATTTTCCCAACACACATAGTGTGCATAATTCAGATTTTTAGTATGTCAAATTGGGTAGTCCACAAACAAGCTTCTTTGAAGAGATCTTGGTTATTTGCTTCATGTTGATATGACCAAGTTTTCGATGCCAAAGATTAGCTTCCTCTTGAATTGAAATGTGACATTGAGATTTTTCTGGTTTGATATCCAAAATATAGATGTTCCATGTCTTCGCCCGATGAAAGTCTGAGAGAAGTCTTTACCAGTTCCTGAACATATTCCTTCTTAAAAATTGATTTTGAAACCTGTGTCACACAGTTGGCTAATACTCAGCAAGTTGTAATTGAGTCCTTTTACTAAGGAAACGTTGTTGATTGTGAGACTTCCAATCTTTACTGTTCCGCATCCAATATATCTTCCTTTGCTATTTCCACCAAAAGAAACTTTTCCACCATTAACTTGCATAAGCTTTATGAAACAACTTGAATCTCCTGTCATATGTCTTGAGCATCTACTATCCAGGTACCATTTGACCATTTTCTTGATAGTGACCTACATTTAAAAAAGAAACTCAAGCTTTCTTTAGTACCCACATTTTCTTGGGTTTAATGGAGTTAGTACAATACACGGTCTTTGCCCAAACCTTCTTAACAGGTTTCCAAACCATGGAACATTCTTTCTCAAAGTTTTCAGAGCTGTTACACTTAAAACATTTAAGAACACTACGGCCAACAAGTTTTACAAAGACTTTTTGAAAATGATTTCTATAAAAGTCTTTTGTAGGTCTTTGTTTGATCATTTCCTTTGCTTTTGAAAATCAATAAGAGGAATGGTTTCGAAGTCATTCCCAAGCCTGATTTGTTAAAGTAATGCATTTGTGCTGAAATAATTTATTTCAATTTCTCAGATCCTATAGAAAACATTTTTGAAATACTTGAAATATCATTTTTCAAAAGTGTATTTTCTTTTGAAAGAGAGTCTACATTTTCTTTTAAAGTAATAAAACTTTTATCTAAATTTTCGACATTTTCTTTCCAAACAATCTCCAGTTGTTTCAGTGCAGAATTTTCCTTTCTTAGCTCGGAAATCCTCTTAAGATAGGTTTTGAGACTAAGACACAGTTCATCAATATATTTAGAGACCTTAGTAGGAATTTTTACTTACCTTGATTTCACTGTCTAAATCTGAGTTTATATCCGTCTCAGAGGCTGAATCTGATTCTAATTGTGCCATTAGATAAATATTAGCATAATCATCATCACTCTCTTCGCATTCGGTATCACTCCAAGTTTTTGTTTTAAGTGCCTTTTTATTTTTCTCAGCTTTTCCTTTTTTTTTCTTCAACAAGGGACAGTTGGATCTGATGTGTCCCTTTTTTCTTGCATTCAAAACAAATCACACCTTTATTGGATTCATTGTCCTTAGCTGATTTATTTTGAAACTTTTGAGAGCTTTGTTTCTTCCAATTGAATCTTCTTCCCTTTTTATTCAGTTTCTGAACCTTCTTATCATGAGAGCAAGCTCTTCATCGTCCATATGTAACATAAGAATCATCATTAGATTTTAAAGCAATGGATTTTTTACCTTTGAGATCTTCATCTTCATTGATTTGCTCCACTTCAGAAGATTGAAGAGTGTCAACCAATTCATCAACGGAGAGTGACATGATCCTTTGTGTTTCTCTTATTAAGGTATTTACGTGATTCCAATCTTTAGAAAGTCCACGCAGTAGTTTGTTAACCTTCATGGGTCCTGAGATTGGTTGACCTTGCTACTCAAGACTATTCACGATTTCTGTAAAATGACTAAACATGTTAGTGATAGATTCTCCTAACTTTATCTTGAAGGCTTCATATTGACTGAGCAGAATATTGATTCTGATTTCTTTCACTCGATCGGTTCCTTCATAGGTGATGTGCAACATATCCCAGACTTCTTTAGCTTTTTCACAAAAAGATATTCTATTATATTTAGTAGGAGATAATGCACAGTATAAGTAATAAATTGCTTTTGCATCAAAAGTTTGTCTCTTGGTTATATATTCTTTAGTCATTTTGCTAGCCTCAATAGCTTCTTTTCCCATTTTTGAAACTGTTGTAGCTTTAGGAATGATTCCTTTGTCTACCACATCCCATTCCATAGGATATTTCGATCTTAGGAATGCCTTCATCTTATTTTTCTATATGTTGTATTCATTTCCATCAAAATAAGACGGTCTGGTATTGCTTTGCCCTTCAACCAAACCTGAAGCCAACATATTAGCCATGGGCCTTTAACTCTGAAGTAAAAACACTTCAATTAAATGAGTACACAAGCTCTAATACCAATTGAAAGAGCTAGTACGAGCACCTAGAGGGGGTGAATAGGTGCGAAAGCAAATTTTACAAAATATAGTATAAAACTTTTACTTTTAGCCTAAGTCCGGTTGACAATAGACTTTGCAGAGAAAATCAGACTCTAACAATTAAAAAGAGTTACGAACAAAGTAAAATAGTTTAAGGAAGAGAATAAGAATACAAGGTTTATAGTAGTTCGTTTTAATCCAAGCCTACGTCCACTCTTCCGCACTGACAACCCATGGGTTGGATTTCACTATGAATCAAAAGAGTCGTTACAGTATTATGTTCTTGATTACACAGTATAGAGAGTCTGCTACACTTCCTCAATATCTCACAAATATCTAAACTCTCTTTTGAGTACAAATTTATGCTCAACAATTGAATCAACAAACAACAAGGAATTTCAGACTTTGGAATTTATCTATCGCGCACACCCTCAAATAATAAGAGCGTCTTCCTTATATACTCCTCTATGCCTTCATAGCCATTGGCACATTCCAAAGGAGTTCTTCCAATCTACCCGTTGGATAGAATCAATTAGGGATATCTTGAGTTACTTGAGAAATGTGATGATAGCCCACCAATCCTACTTGCCCATACAATCAAGATCTAGGTTTCCATAAGTAGAACCTTCCAAGTATGCTTTGCTAATCAACGGATCCAAATTACTCGAATTAATTTCAAAATGAATAATAGATCTTGAGATGCTATTTCCAGCCGTGAGAACTTCTTTAACCGCTTGAAACAAATCCTTAAAGAAATGCTCAATTCTGGATAAGTCTTCTTTGTCGGTTTAGAAACTATTAATGATGGCAGACTTTAAATGTTGAGTTTGACGGTCTGGCGATCTTCAGAGTTTGATGAAAAAGTCTGCAAGTCTTCAGACTAGATTAATGGAAACGTTTTGTCTACTTCAAAACAAATAAAGAAGTTTTCTCCAACATAAACCAAAGGTTGTAAGCCAATTATTTGATAATTGGGAGAAAGTTATCTAGCCTCATGTAGTTTGCAAGTCTTACATCATAATTTCAGGTTTCTTATTCCAACTCGAGTACCTGCATAATGTCCATTTGCTATTGAGAAATAAATAGATGAGAGGACCTGGAGATGTAGTGGTGATATTCAATCCTTATCAATGCACAGACCTCGGAGTGAATCGAGCCCTTGAGACTCAGTGAGCCCGTGCCGCTAGCAAAGAGGGTTACCTTTGTTCGATTCCAAGCACTACACAGGTTTTTCCTTATGACCCTTAATTGGTATGAGGCCATTGGTGTGGCTCCATATTTCGAAAACAATGGAAAACACCTACTTTCCTCATGATTTTGATTGTGGCCTGAGGGTGATATGTGGAGACATCTCCTTTTGCTCAAATTACAACAATCCCACACCCCGTAAATTCAAGGACATACTGCACGTAGGTAGGGATGGGTCGGATCGAGAGTTGTTGGTAGCAGGAAACACAGCTTGGTTCTAGACACACCATATGTGAACCACAACTCGTCCTTTGTGCTCACAGCCTACAACTTTTGGGTTCGAGTCGGTCTTCGGGCCCGTGGCTAGAGAAGCATGGGAAATCTAGGCCCACTCGATTGCACTTGCAAAACTTGAGAAGAATGCAAAGAGCATGGAGACCTCGAAATGCAGAAATTTCATATTTGTACACAAAAGCCGAGATTAGCTAATAAAATCCAAAAGCATAGAGAACAAAGAAGGCTCGCAACTTGTGGAAACATGGGTTTGTGGAGGAAGCAGGATAAAACAGAGTAGGAGTGTCAGTTGAAATCCTAAAAAAAAAAAAAAACAAGAAATTGCCCTTAACAAGCTAATCATAATAAGTTCAAACAAAAAAAAGATCAGGGTGTGTTGATTTCAAACTAGATGTGTCGAGTTGTAAATAGATAGATTATATGGCTGTAAATACATAAGATTTTTTAGGAGGCTTTTTATTTTGATTTGATTTTGATCAAATCCCACAAATCATGAGATTATAGCTGTTAACCCACAAATCGTGGGATTGTAGCTTTTCTCCTTTTTTTAGGCTTTCTTTCCTTTGTTTTTGTTTGCTAGGATTTATCTGTGTTTTAGCCTATAAATACAACATTGTAAAGCACCAGAAGATATGAATGAGAATAACAATTTCTCTCCATCTAAAATTTAACATGGTATCAGAGTTCTAGGCTAGATTCCTCTTTTTTTAAATTGCAGTCTTCATTGATGCGATTTTCAACCTTCGTTGCTGTCTATTATTTTCCATAAATAGATTTATGGATTTCAATTGCAGCCTTCATTGCTGTAGTTTTTCTGTTTTCTTTGTTGTTTATTATTCTCCAAAAATTCTTTCTTCTTTACACAACCTTCATAGCTGCACTATTGCCCTTGTTCTCTTCTTAACATTCACTCTCCAAAATGGCCACGTCTGAAATCACACCTAAAGCCACATATCCTACCATGAACCAATTTGAGGAGGTCACCTCAACACACATGACAGGTGATCTTCAGAATATTAGGCCAATCTATAGATTGAATGAGAAGAACTAGCTTAAGTGGTCACAATTTGTCAAGACGTATCTAAAGGGGAAAGGAAAACTCGGCCATTTACTTGGGACGGGACCTAAGAAAGGAGATCCTGATTTTGATACATGGGAGGAGGCTAATTCCATGATCATGTCATGGCTATGGAATTCCATGGAACCGGCCATAAGCGACACTTGTATGTTTCTACCAACCGCAAAGGAGATGTGGGATTCCGTTCAACAAATGTAATCAAAGGCTCGTGATGCAGCCCTGGTGTATGAAATTAAGGTGAAAACTAGTGGGACAAAGCAAGGAGGTAAGACTGTTACCGAGTATGCTAATTCTCTACAGAACTTATGGCAAGAACTCGATCATTATCGACTATTTTAGATGCGGTGTCCAGATGATGCGGCCATTCTAAAGAGTTTTATTGAAAAGGCGGGTCTATGATTTCTTAGCCGGGCTTCATTCTTAATTTGACCAAGTCAGAATTCAAATACTTGGCAAGGAGGAAGTGCCATCATTGGAGGAAACAATTTTCTTGATTCGGGCGGAAGAAAGCCGTCAATCCATCTTGCTAGAACCGCAAGCTGTAGAAGGGTCAGCCTTGACAACTAGAAAATGGTGACCTGCCAAAGAAAGACAATCGGGATAGCTTGTGGTGTGCCTACTGCAAGAAGCCTAGACATACAAAAGAACAATGCTGGAAATTGAATGGCAGACCAATTACTTCAGGCCGACAGTGGGTCCACCTAATTGAGAAAGCTGGTAAGAAGAAGTTAAGGAGAAAGCAGCCTTCAACAGTGAAGAAATTGAGAAATTAAGAGGTTTGTTAGGGTTTCTTAATAAACCCTATGGTGCATGCTCACTAGCACTCTCGAGTAATTCTTGGGTTATTGATTCAGGGTCTACTGACCACATGACTCACACCTCATCCCATTTAAGCACTTATACACATTGTCTTAACAATAAAAAAGATTATTGTGGCAAATGGGTCTCTTGCTATTGTTGTAGGGGTTAGAAATGTTCATTGCACACCTAATCTTGTCCTTAAAGATGTTCTTCATATCTCTAAACTATCTGCCAGTCTTATCTCAATATAGAAACTCACAAAAGATCTTCATTGTCAAGCTTGTTTTTACCCATCTTACTGTGTTTTTTAGGATCATGACTCGAAGAGGAGGATTGGACTTGCTAAGGAACGAAATGGGCTATACTAGAGACGCCTCTCATTACAAGAAGGATCATGAATAATTTGTCTTCGTCGTTTCTTACTACTTCAAATAAAGAAGCCATTTGGTTTCATCGTTTTCATTTTGGTCATCTATCCTTTCAAGTCTTGAGTATTATGTTTCCATCCTTGTTTAAAGATCTGATTATTAAAGACTTCCATTGTGATGTTTGTGAATTAGCCAAGCATAATCGTGTACCATTTCCTATTAGTAATCGTTGTAGTTATAATCCTTTTGACTTAATCCACAGTGACATAATCCATAGTGACATTTGGGGACCTTCCACGATTCCAAACAACTCTAGAGCTCGTCCATTTGTCACTCTAATTGATGATTGCTCTAGGATCATGTGGACTTTCTTACTCAAACATAAATCTGATATGAGTAGCATTATTCCTTCGTTTCATTCCATGATTCAAACTCAATTTGGAGTCAAGATCAAGGTCTTTCGGTCAAATAATGCTAGATAATACTTCAATCAAGTAGTGTCCCCTTATTTTCAAAAGGAAGGCATTATCCATGAGTCATCTTGTGTGAATACACCATAACAAAACGGGGTTGCTGAAAGGAAAAATGGTCATCTCCTTAACACAACTCGTGACTTGTTTCATGGACAAGTTCCTAAAGCATATTGGGGGGAAGCTGTTCTTACAGCTACATACATGATAAATAGATTACCCTCACGTACATTAGACCACAAGACCCCCATGGAAGTTCTTTCTCAGTTCTATCCTCACCTTCGTACATCTAATGGTCTTACACCTCGAGTCTTTGGTTGCACTTCCTATGTCCACATTCATGATCATCAACGAGGAAAGTTAGATCCTTGTGCAATCAAATGTGTGTTTCTTGGTTATTCACAAACACAAAAATGCTATAAATGTTACCATCCACATTCTAAAAAATTCTTTCTCTCTGCAGATGTCACTTTTGTTGAAAATAAACCCTATTTTTCACAATCTTATCTTCAAGGGGATCATTGATAACTTAGATTTATCATCCAATGTCCCTATCAAGCAAAATTCGTTCACTATTGCTCATGAACCTTCTTGAATCCCGTCTCTTGTCCACCACAATCCCCCACACGGCAACCTGTCTCTGTTCCTATTCCTACTAGTCCAACTCATATTTATGATTCTAAGAGATTTTCTTAGGTGTATTCAAGGAGGACAACCGTTCCAACACAAGAGTAGGTCCAAAATACCACTCCGGGTACTATCAATGAAAGCACAATAAGTTATTAATCTCCTTTAGATGAACGGCTTAATGATAAACCTGAGAGTGATCTTGATTTACCTATTGCTGTTAGAAAAATGGACTAGAGAGTGCACCAAGAAACTGGTATATCCACTATCAAATTATGTGTCCTATAATAGGTTATCATCATCATGCATAAACTATATTGTGATTTTAAACACAGTTGTTGTCCCTAACACCTTGTCTGAAGCACTGTCAAAAGATGAATGGAGGAATGCCATGAAAGAAGAGATGGAAGCACTCGAAAAAAATAAAACATGGGATATTGTAGACAAGACAAGGGGGGAAAATCTAGTTGGTTGCAAGTGGGTATTCACTGTAAATTATAAGGCATATGGCTTTCTGGAGAGGTACAAGGCAAGATTGGTTGCAAAGGGTTAAACTCAAACATATGGAGTGGATTACCAAGAGACATTTGCACCAGTAGCTAAAATGAATACTATAAGAATTTTATTATCTTTAACTGCTCATTTTGATTGGGAACTTCAACAGTATGATGTAAAGAATGCGTTTTTACACGGAGATTTGGAATAGGAAATCTAAATGAGCATCCCACGTGGTTTTGAAGGAAATGAAACAACAAAAAAGGTTTGTAGACTTAATAAAGCATTATACGAGCTCAAGCAATCACCTAAAGCCTTGTTTGGACAGTTTGCTAGAGTTATGAAGGCATCTGGGTATAAACAAAGCCAGGGAGATCATATAATGTTCACAAAACACTCGGACATGGGGGAAGTTACAACATTGTTGGTGTATGTTGATGACATAATAGTCACATGCAATGATGAAAGGGAGAAATAGTGGCTGAAACGGTGTTTGATTAAGGAATTTGAAATAAAGGAGTTAGGGAAGCTAAGGTATTTTCTAGGAATTGAGGTTTCATACTCTAGGCAAGGGGTTTTTATTTCACAACGAAAGTATGTGATGGATCTTTTGGAAGAAATTGGGAAGCTTGGATGCAAACCATTAGCTACTCCAATTAAGCCGAACTAAAGGCTAATAGAAGTAAAAGAGGAGGCAGCAGTGGATCGAGAATTGTATCGGCGATTGGTGGAAAAGTTAATTTACCTTACTCATACCTGACCAGTTAAGTCCTATGCCATCAATTTGATTAGTCAATTCATGCATAATCAAAAGGAATCACATCGACAGGCTGTTCATTAAGTCCTACACTACTTTAAAAGTAGTCTAGGAAAGGGGAATACTTTTCAAGAGGAGCCCAGATCTCAAGCTCGAGGCTTATACATATGTGGATTATGCAAAGCTTAATGGTTGACAGGTCGTCTACAATTGGTTATTGTACCTTCCTTGGAGGTAATTTGGTAACTTGGAAGAGTAAAAAACAGAATGTGGTGGCAAGATCAAGTGCATAATCTAAGTGTAGGGCAACGGCTCAAGGAATATATGAGTTATTATGGATCAAGATCATTCTTGATGAATTGAAGGTTGAGTGGCGAGTCCTATGAAGCTATTTTCTGACAATAAGTCTGCAACTAATATTACTCATAATCCTATGCAGGACAACATGATGAAACATATTGAGATTGATAGGCACTTCATCAAGGAAAAACTTGAAGAATGATTGATTTGCTTGTCTTATGTTCCTTCAGGACAGCAAGTGGCAGATGTCTTGACCAAAAGGCTTAATGGTGGAAGTTTTCATGAGCTAATTTCCAAAGCTGGAAATTGAAGATATCTATTCACCAGCTTGAGGGGGAGCGTTGAGCTGTAAATAGGCAAATTATATGGCTGTAAATACATAGGATTTTTTAGGAGGTTTTTTATTCTGATTTGATTATGATTAAATCCCACAAATCATGGGATTTTACATTTTTCTTCTTTTTTAGGCTTTCTTTCCTTTATTTTTGTTTGCTAGGATTTATCTATGTATTAGCCTATAAATACAACATTTTAAAGCACCGGAAGATATGAATAAGAATAACAATTTCTTTCCATATAAAATGCAAACAAGTCATAAAGCTTTACCGAATGATGCAATTAATTCGTAAAACACAACTTTTAGGACTTCTGGTCCACTTTATCCAACCATTTAATCATACTCATGTAAGTCAACAGTTTCCCCACCATTCTTCACAACCTTTTTTTCTCCATTTTCCTTATCCTTATTTTTGGAGAGTATTTTTGGGGAGAACGGTTTTATGTTTTGCAAGTTGCGGGAACAAGCCAAAAGTATACAAAGGCAGACCTGCCGACTCTAGTTCATACCTAACATTTCATTGCCTTCCTCATTATGAAATCCCGAACGAATATTGGCAGATGGTATACAATACTGCTCACGGTCGAATACTGGCCGTAGGAGAACCAAGCGGGAGGATTCTTCCTTAATATTGCAGACACAGCCTCCTTGGCAAACTCTTCAGTAGGGGTCGCTTTGATTCCCTGAGAGAAATAAGCCCTGTCACGTATCACTGCCTCAAATGGCTTATACAGCTTCCACTCAGGCATCTTGTTGTAGCTCGCAACTGCAGAACTTCCTATGTTCGATTTGATAGCACCGGGGACAATGTTGATGATGTCGATTCCAAGTGGTTTTAGCTCCAACCTGCTCATCCCAAATAACGAAATGTCACCCAAACACTATTTCACCGCCTTGTTCTGGAACTTTGTCATATGAACCCACATCAATAGATTGGCCGGTACAAGAATGTCCTCTTGAACTAAGATATATGGCAATGAGAGGGAACAACGATTTTATCCCTAGCGTATTCCTTCCTAAATACCTATTGCTTTGTTTGGTTGGTGTGATAAAGAGAGACATTCAATTAGGCCGTAGGTACTTCTCAGAGCTATTTCCATGGCATTAGTCATTCCATTCCATTCCTATCCCATTCTATTCCACCAATCATACGAGGCATTTTTTTTACAACTAATGGTAAGGGTGAGAGCTTGGACATATACTAACTACCCTAAAGACAAAGAACGATAAAATCAACAATGCTCTCACCTGAGAGTATCAGTCATTGAATGGAGGGCAGCTTTTGATGAAGTATAAGAACCTGCCCACGGTCCATTTGTCAAAGCAGCAACACTCCCCACGTTAGCTACTTTCCCATTTTTCCTAGTTGCCATGTGAGGGACAGCAGCTTGAATCATTCTCAATGATCCTGTAGGAAAGATCGAGAAATGCACAAGAAGGCCATACTTTACACTCACTTCACAGTTGCCAAGAGACTGAAAGAAAATGAAATAGGAATTGGACAAGTCTACATCATCTTAGATGAAAGACTCCATTTCATAACGTATGTAATAAATGGACTGCCCATGACGTCATTAAAATGAAGTTTACATGATTGTTTTGTCACAATTAACTAGGAAAATCCTCACAAGATCAGTTTAAACCTAAGGAAAGGCATTGACAATTTTCGACCAACGTGCTCAAGGATTCTAATGCTGTATAAAACCCCAGTAAATAGTAAATCCCACTGATCCAAAAATACAGCAGATACCTCCAATCTGAGCAGCAGACAAATGTTTTCCAGTTTAAGCCATGCTTGCACCGAGAGATAGAATTTTGTTCCACCCATTATATTGAAGCAGCAGAAAAGATCAAAGAGAAAATTCTGAAAACTATAAGCTGCAAGTTAGAATGGGGTGGCAGCTGAATGTTTTTGTTTTATTGGAAACATTGACAGTGGCAAATAAGCTTGACACTTAGATCACATACTAAAATGCAGTCCTATTTGTTTTTTACTGCCATACTCCTGTCTCTACTCTCTAGAACACACAAAAGGAGTGTGCGGTTCCTATGTCGAAAGGACATCCAACATAAGTAGACACAATTCTAAACTTTTGGAATCTGAAACCTATTCCACAACCCTTTGAAACCCTCTTTAAACAATATATGGGTCTCCACAAGTCTCATGGTACCCATTACTTCCTATGGCAACGTGTGGATCTGCTTAGAACTGAGAATCTTCAGCTGTAACATCCAGCTGTCATCAGTGATAAAAGAGATGCAATCGTGTTACTTAATACTCAAGGTCAAAGTATTGTGCAATATGCTATGAATATAGTCCCAGGCTAATTGCAAGAATATGATGTTACTGGTGAACAACATGCATACCAAATGCGTATGTATATACGCAGAGATGCAGAAAAATTGCCTATGCGAACTATGGTTTTACAACTCTAATTTCAACCAATAGATCTAGAAGAATGTCTTTTTTCCTGGAGTTTTGACTATAAATAAAGGGATGTTATCAATACAGATAGTAATCTTTTTGCAGTACTTTATGTCTGGATCAATTTAAGATTTCTGGATGAAGAGAACTGACAATGAAAAAATTTCTGACTGAGGAAATGAAATTACCAGACTTTGATATTGTGAAAGAAAGTATCTGAGTTACCTTTTTGGTACTAAGGGCGCGTTTGTTTGTGTTTCTATTTAAAAATTGTTCCAGGGAACAGAAATAGAAAAAAATATTTCTGTTCCGAGGAACAATTTTTGAACAAAATACGCGTTTGGTAAACTTGTTCCGGGAATAAAAAATAAACAGAAACATGTTTGGTAAATTTGGATAATTTTTTTATTTCTTTTATTTTTTCTATTTTTTTTCTTTTTTTCTTTTTTTTTTTCTTTTTTCTTTTCATTTTTTTTTTCTTCTTTTGGCCGGTCGCCGGCCGGCCTTGGCTGACCGACGCCGGCGAGGGCCGAGCTCGCCCGGCGGCGGGCGGCGCGGCCTCGCCGGGCCACCGCCGGGCGAGGCCGAGGCTCGCCGGCCGCCGGGCGAGCTCGGCCTCGCCGGCTCGGGCGAGCTCGAGGCCGGATCTGGGCGAGATCGAGCTCGCCCGGCCGGCGCGAGGTCGGCCTCGCCATGGCTGGGCGAGCTCGAGCTCGCCCGGATCCGGCGAGCCGACCTCGCCCGGCGGCGGCGAGCCTCGGCCTCGCCGAGCCACCGCCAGTCGGCGTCGCCGGCGGTGGCTCGGCGAGGCCGAGGCTCGCCGGCCGCCGGGCGAGGTCGGCTCGCCGGATCCGGGCGAGCTCGAGCTCGCCCGCCATGGCGAGGCCGACCCTCGCCCGGGCCTACGGCGAGCCTCGGCCTCGCCGGGGACGGCGAGCGTCGGCCTCGCCGGGGCCGGCGAGCTCGCCGTGGCTGGGCGAGGCCGCCCGGCCCTCGTCGGCCGGTCGCCGGCCATGGCCGAGGCCGGCGACCGGCCAAAAGAAAGAAGAACAAAAAAAGAAAAAAAAAAAAAAAAAGTGTTTCGATTTGTGTTTCGAAACAAGAAACAAGTTTTTGTGTTTCTTTGTTTTGTTTCTTTTGTTCACTGGGAACAAAAGAACAAAAAAGGAACAAAAACGCACACAAACGCGTTTCTGTTCTTTTTGTTCCCAGGAACAAAAAACAGAAATTTCTGTTCCTGGGAACAAACAAATTGCAATCATGCAGGCCCTAAACTACCCCTTTTTGTGGTTCACTGCAGGATTTACCTGTGCTTTCCATGTGATGTCTGGCTTAAAACTACTATCGACTTGATTGGCAAGGAGATGACTAAAAGCTAATCGCACGACAACTGACAAAAATGCTTTACAGCGTCTAAATATTCTGCATAAGCCTATTCTGTGTTTTTAAGCTGAACTTCTTGTACCAAGACAAATGCACCATGGACAAAGTAGGAGCAGAATGCAGATGCGTTGTTGCTATATCTTAGGAAGCTGCTTCCAAACCAGGATACAAAGGTCATGTACTGTAAGTATTCTCTGATGACACTTAAAAAAGCTATACTGGACCCACGATATGGAATCCTAAGAAATCGAGCTGAAGTCCAAGGGGGTGGTCAGGCTATGAAATAGTTTGTACCACCTGACATTGAGGGGAACTGAACCTGTGTATTGCGTCTAAATCACACAAACAAATCTCTATTCTTTAAATGACTAAGTCAATCCTATGGTTGCATCGGAAACAAGCACATCCCCAAGAACCATCTCATCCGCAGGACCACCTATGTCGTAAGGGTTTTCCTCTTACTGGTTGCTAGCAACAAACTGAGCAGATCCACCATCAGCAGGAGAGACATTTTGAACAAAGCAGTAACTTCAACCTGTCAATGCAAAGCCTTACAAGTAGCAAAATGTACCATCTCGTCCGGCACATTCACCAACAATAAATTCATCAGTCGTTAACAGCTAACAAGGACAGTCACCAGAACTCTCACTCAACGTCCATAAAGAGCTGATAGCTTCACCCATAACACCGCATTTCAACACAAAGCTCATAAATTGCCTCCGCACATTCCACCCAGAAACCAAAATTAATCAACCCAATAGCACACGTCAAGCAACGAATCGAGACTGAACAGAGAATAGACCAAATCATCAGCATTCATTACCATAGACGTTGGTATCGAACGTCTTCTGGAGGGAGGACAGCGGGATCTCCGCGAGGGGGCCCACGCACTGGACACCGGCATTGTTGACCAGCACATCGATTTTTCCGAACTTGTCGATCACGTTCCCGACCACCCGCTTCACGCTTTCCTCGGACAGCACGTCGAGCTCCTGGAGATGGAACCTCGGGTCACCGTCGAGGTCGGCCATGGAGGCGCGGGACCGGCTGGCGGCGACGACGCGGCAGTCCCGGGCGGCGAAGGCCCGGGCCATGGCGTGGCCGATGCCTCCCTGGGAGCACCCGGTTATCAGGACCACCTGCTGCCCGTCGTCGCCGCCGCCGCCGCCACCGCCGCCGCCGCCGCTCGCCATCGGAGTCGAGAAATGGGTAGACCCGGATTGAGATCGAGACGCGTAAAAAGGCAAAGCTTTAACGGTGACAACGAAGGAGGCGAGAGTATATAGCTGCTCAGCCGGCTCTGTTGCGGTGCGCTTTTTGTGGTGGGTGTGGTTTTGGCATGGTGAGTGAGTCGACTCAGCAAAGCTTCTCGATGACTGTTTCATTTCATAATTTCCTTTCTTTTCTTAAATAATTGGATTTAATATTAAGAAAAATCACAAGTTAATATATCCGTGATAAATTTACTTTGAATTAACATTTTATCATAAAAAACTCTAAATTAATGCACCTACAATAAATTTATCCACGGCTAGTTTCCGTTAAATTGCTGATTAGATGACGCGTGGTTATTGATAGATATGCCAGTTTATACTTTTTCATAGTATTAATCCAATTTGATGAAAACTAGCGAAATGTTAATTTGTCATAAATATATTAATTTGGGGGATTTTTCATGATATTAATATTTTTTTTATAAATTAGGGATTTTTTTTTATAATTTTTTAAGGCAAAAAATGTTTAACCATCGAAACTAACTTTACCACCAAGCCTTGGCTCACAACTTGGTAAAGCTTGCACGGGGTTAAGTCACATGGCACGATCATTTGTGTGCTTTTATTCAGCAATTTTCTTTTGGTGGTTGCTTTAACAAATATCTAATTTTGCATATTTAACTTTTATATGCCTGTTTTGATGATAAATCTTCCATCAATATATTAGAAGTAAAAGAATTATACATATTTTGATAATAAACGTTAAAAGAATAGTTTTGATTTAAAAGTTATTCATTAAGAAACAAATTTCGATTAGGGTTTCATAATGTCTCGTTTTAAAACCTGTTGAAACCTGCAAGTTCCACGGATTCCACAAATTCCACTATGTAGACCCCTAATTTCGAAATTGAATATAGTAAGATCTAGGGTTTCAAAATTGGAGAAACTCAAAATTTCCTAGGTGGACTCATCGATGGCCTTGATCGAGAGCAAATAGCAAGGAAGCCGGATCCTCCGTGATAAAAGATTCTGCCATGGCATTTTTATAAATAGTACATTTGTTTCGTGAAAAATAAATTATTTATAAAATATTTTCTTAAAAATGATTATTTGTATTTCTTATAAAAAAGAATTAATAAAATATATTTTCATCATCTATGTAAATGTTTAGACATAAATTGTTATCGATAAATACAAAAAAAAAATTAATTGAGTAAATATTTCGAGCAATATAAGCCATTATTCTTAGAATACATATTTTTTTAAATCATTCATTTTTCGTAAAATAAACGAAAGTTTGAAATACTCACAAACGCATTATAATTCTAGTAACCAAATGAAACTTCCATTTGGCCAGGGTTTACTCGTTTCTACACGATTAACTCTCAATTCAATCACCTACCTTCATAAATGTTTGGCAATCTCACTTTCCACCATTGAATAGGTGAGTGCTTAGTTGAGGCTAATCAATGCAATGCTTTGCTTTGGGAGGCTGCATGTGACTTAGCTGTTCATGGATGATGATAATGAGTCCTTTTGACTTAGAAAGATAGAGTCACTGACTTTGCCTATATTCATTGAAGGAAAGCGGCAAATCATTTCATTCTATTTTTCTATTTCCACCATCGTTTTTACCATATTGGTTTATCATCTTTGTTATCTCTTCGATCGTTAATCAAAATCAAAAGTAAGCTTTCACAAGTCTTTCACGAATTTCAAAAGATCCATCAACCGTTGTATTATCAAATGCTTAGCATAAGGGCATCACAATATCTGAACTTTTTGAAATTTTCAATTCAATACTTGAACTTTTTATATAATATAGTCTCTAAATTGTATATTTTTCATGTTAGTCTTTCTGTCAAAAGGTAAAAATGAAAATGATTACGTGGATTGCCACATAAACGCCACGTTGGTGCTGATGTGGCTGACTTGACTACTAAAGAGCACCTGAAAGTTGGACCCCTTTTTACATAAGCACGATAGCCCTCCTCCATCTACGTAAAACCATCTGCTAGATGGCAGACGGCTTGATGAAATAAATCTATAACACTATTGCCTAGATGCTCGCTTTATGCCATAGATTCCCCCTTTTAGCGAAGTTCTCAAACAATCCAGGTAGAAGCACTGGTTAGGGTCTAATCTATTATGAAATGGAAGCAAATGGAGCGAAATTAGAACTCTACACCATTTTTTGGCCATTTTTCTTAGCGCTCCTCTTTCTTAACATAATAAGCATATTATTATTGGGGCCAGTTCCACATTATTTTTGTTTGGCTAAAATAGACCCGTTTTAAGATGATTGACCTATTAGCCTTTTAACTCTGGCTAAGCATGTAATGATATTTAGTGACGCATTACTAAGGTGATTATGATCCATCAATTGCCGCTTTCTTATCTCAGTTTACTTCAAGAGGTAACGAAAATATCACATAATGTGCACTTTGTTAGAAACTCAATTTAGGAATTATTTATGTCTATCCCTACTAGGAACAATCAATTTTTGGTTTGGTTCGGTCTCACCCAGAAAATGAGAATCGGACCAAAAGGACCTAGTTCCCAAATTCTGAAATTGAGGATTAGGCTTCTTGGTCTTGGGACTTGACCATCAGACCGGTCTAGTTCCCAAGCGGTCTAATGGAATATGTGGATTCACAATAATTCCTACTCTTCAAATGTGTTAAAACACATTAAATTCCACACACACACACACTCAAAGACCAATTGGTTATTTATGGACCATCAATTCAAAGCTACCAAAAGTAGAGGAGATGTGACTTGACTTGTGAGAGCCGAACAAGGAAAGAGGAGATGATGTGTAAGAAATAAATATATATAAATAAAAAATAATTATTCTAGTTTGGGTGGTTCAATTTCCCTAGGAGCCAAGACCCGGACCGAAAATTACCAGTTCCAATTTTATGAAATCAGGAATTGGACCAATGCCTTTAGGAATTGCTTATAACTGGTAAATTTGGTTTTATTCGGATGATTCCCTATTCGGGTGGTTGCTAGTTTGGGTGGTCCATATTACTTGCCCCTAGTCCCTCCAATCTCAAAATCCACAAAACTTCACAAGATTTTTTTTTAAAAAAGCAAAGAGAAGACCAAGATTAAACTTTTTCGTAATACTATTTAACACATCAAGTCATGAACAAATTAATAGTCTTTTGCTCTCATTTTCGCCCAAAAGGAAATCGGAGAAAAATTTATTAACATTTTCGAGATTAGTTGAATCTCGTATCCAAATGAGAGAGATAATGAAATGAAGAGAGAGAGAGAGAGTACTGTTTAGCCGTTGCGCTTAAAAATACGTTGTTTTAGGAAAAAGAAGATGTCGAAAATAGCCTGACCCATTTATATTTCCTTCTCTCTGTCTTTATCATTCCATCACTTTATTTGTGCCTTCTCATTAATTAATGTCCTTTTTGTATAGAAAATATACAGGACTTGAGAAATAAATGTACTTCTGACATGCAAAAAAAAAAAAAACGAAAAACACTTAGGATATTAACATAGAAAGTAGAAACAGTACGAAATATCTCACGTAAGCACATAATAAATAATAATTCTATATTTTGTACTTTATTGTACCATCGTCATATTTCGTTAGAGAATGCACACGAAAGTGCGAATAGCCGGTCCTGCATGTGCTGGCCTTGGTTTAATAGTCACTGACAATATAAATTTCTATGATAATTTATTTTCCTGTCCAAAATTATGGGATCCAATGCCACGGACAAATCCTCCCCAAAGCTTTTGAAAATCTACGCCCAACGCCCCTCGCTCGTTTCTCTTGCCTTTTTACCACGCACGTTTTGGCTGTTTTTTCATGTTCGGACATTCCATGTACTGCGAATGAAGCGTTTATGTGGTAAATATCGTCTAGAACTTTAGGAAATTGATGGTGTGATTTTGACCAATCAACCAACCCGTTACATGTGGCATGGGGACATTGATAGGGACGGATGGTAATTTCCAACGGGTTTGGACAATACCAGGTGACGTTTTGTAGACCGATGGTCTGATATTGATAAAACACGATTTCAACATCATTTCTTCTTAGCACACAATGTCAATATCAATATCTTAAAGATTGTGTATGTATAGGTCTCTAAATTGGTATGAATGTCATTTGTAATACTGGGAAAGATAACACAAATAATTTCGAATTTTAGCTTAATATATAAAGTGATTCTTGAATTTCCATTTATTCAATATAGTCTATTAACTTTTGATACATATTTAATTTAGTTCCTGTTAAAGTAATTAAATAGTAAATCACATATTTTCGTCTAACAGCTTATACTTTTAGAACAGTCAACATTGATCCCACAAAATCTCACATGATATCAAAATAGTAGGTTCTAACTTAAAAATTTTCCAGATCCCATTTACCTTTCAAATTAATTTTTCATGCTTAAGATCATACTAAGCATGGGGGTAGTGTTAGAGTAATTAAATATTAAACCACATATTTTCATCTAATAGCTTAAATCTTTAGAATAGTCAGAAGTAATCCTACAAAATCTCTCGGTTTCTAAATTAAATGAAAGTGTGAGGTTCAATCAGAGCACAAAATCCCGGTGCCTTGACTCATAGGTCGTGGTGCAGATTGATTTTCCGGTGAACCTTCAACGAAGCTCGTGGTTCATACTTCAAGTTTTAAACCGTCTATGCTCCAGCAAATTTGTCGGTACTTGTCGAAAGTTTCTTAGTTGACAACTTAATTATGGTTGATTCGTCAGTATTTGATGTGCTTCTAATTTTATGAGCTGTATAAATTCATGTGATATTCTCCACAATTGGCTCCATCCTGCCTTTGGCATTGTAGTAAAACCACAAATGAGATTCCCATAATATTCAACTGGTTTAGATTACATTTGGCTCAAATTGTGATGATTTTATTTAGGGCAAATTTCTTTGTCGGCTTCCAAGCCTGCATTTATGGTCAGTGATAGCATGAGCTGTATATCCTGCTTAAATTAGCTGAATTTGTATATGCTGGCATCTTCCTCCCAAAATTCCAGCGCTGAAATCGTGAATAACAATGCCATAACATGTGAACCACTCATACAATTACTGTCTGGCCAAAAAAAGTAGATATGTAATGTTTAATGTCTATCCCTCAATTCTCTATTGCTTTGGAATCGTTCCTGTATGATCAATAATTCATTATCACTCTAAAAGGCATTGACAAGCCTGTCCTTTTCAAGGATCGCATAGTTCTCTTAGCATTAGTATCTAAAGAGAATCAGATCCTTCACAAATTAAATGGCAAAGAATATCAGATTATATGCTTATTAACCTCAGATAGTACACCGATCTAAGAATGCAATATTAATTTTAATGTAATAGAAATTCACAAAGCTTTCACTGTGCACACTAATCGACTCTAAATTCAATCAATTTACAAATAAAAAATATCGAACACCTTTGACATCTTTTAGAAGAATATTAGGGAAAATTACCAAAAAAATCTTAAACCTTTTTGTAGCTATGTCTATTAAGTCATAAATTTATTTTTCTGGCTAATTGAGTCCTAAACATTTTATGATTGTGTTAGTTTAATTATTTTGGCCAAAATTGGTCGACTGGTGTTGACGTGGCCACCGGTTTGCACCGGAGACATTTTTTAATGATATTTTATATTTTAATTATTTTATTAATTTTTTAATCTATTTTTTACCCCCTCTCTCCCTCTTCCTCCCCCTCCCCCTCCTCCTCCCTTCTTCCTTTGGCTTCGGCGATCGGCCAATCCTCGCCGGTCGTTTGACTGAGACAGCCGCGTGAGCTCGCCTTGCCGTCATTAGATGAGGGTGAGGTCACCCAGCCACTGGTGGAGAGGCCAGCTCACCGAGTGATAGCGAGGCAAGCCCTCACTAGATTCGACGGGGGTTTGCCCTGCCAATGATTGCATGAGCTCGCCCTCGCCCAACAACGCGAGGCGACCTTGCCCGATTTCCTCGGTTTGGCAACTGGCCAAACCTTCCTTCTAGTTGGTCATCGGAGCCAAAGGAAGGAGAGAGAGAGAGAGAGAGAGAGAGAGAGAGAGAGAGAGAGAGAGAGAGAGAGAGAGAGAGAGAGAGAGAGAGAGAGAGAGAGAGAGAGAGAGAGAGAGAGAGAGAGAGAGAGAGAGAGATATATATATATATATATATATATATATATATATATATATATATATATCTAAGATTAATAAAAGATTAAGAATAAATAGAATAATTTAATAAAATAAAATATTATTAAAAAATTTTCATCGGCCGACCGGCCAATTCTAGCCGGAAGGACTGAACTAGAATAATTATAAAAGGTTTATGATTGAATTGACTAAAAAAATAATTTTATGACTGAATTAGTATAAATGCAAAGGTTTATGACTTTTTGGTAATTTTCTTGATCATGGCCGAAGAAACTGTTAAATCCCAAATAGAGATAATTGTATTTGTCTCGACCATAATGACATTTTTAAGTTTTCGTCTGCTCAAAAAAAGATGTATAGTTTTCTATTCATTGTATCATACTATCTCTCATGTTAATTTATCACTCAATGCTTTTAGGCCGTGTTCGGTTAGCCGGATAAAACTTTGGATATGATAACTTTTATCCTATGCAGTGTTTTGAGAGACACGAAAGCTGGACATGACCAGATGTAGTCTGGATAAAAAATCTCACCTAGGGGTCGGATAAACCTAGATAAGATATGTGAAATTTTAAAAATTAAATTTTTTTTCTCTCTATCTTTTCATCTCCCATTGTCGCTACAGTTCAAATCTGGTTGGAGTCGTGGCGACCATGGGAAGACGGAGCTGACTAGGCCGGTGACACCGCTGGTCCATGACCGACGAGGTGGGATCTGGAGCCAAGGTTCATGGCTGAGCCACCATCTTAGTCTCGGTGGCTTGCAGTAAATGGCCGAGCCAACTCTTCATGGTTGCTCGCGTTGAGGCTTGTAAGTCGCCAGATCTAGAAATGGGAGTTGATCTCAAGCCTTCGCGTTGCAGATTTCATTCTAGGTCATCCATACAGAACGACATTGAAGCTCAGAAAAGCAAGGAAGAATAGAAAGGCGCAGGCAAAAAGCTCAGGCGTTGTCTGAGATTATTTCCATCGTCTCTCAAAAACTACCCCTTCCCCTTCAATTCTCCAAATCCCATGTCATCCTCTCTCCTCTCTGTTCAGCACACCGTAGAGACCCAGATTCTTAAATGATCAACTCAATAACCTGAAATCTCCGGCAAAGTGCAAAGCTTGGTTTTTCTTGAGTTCAGTTATTTATCGAAGATCCACACGATCGTTTATCTCCAGCAAGGGAAGTTCCCAGTCCGCCTCGCTTCCCATCAATTTTTCTGCCTACTTTTAGAGTATTGAATTCTCTATGGAAGCTGGGTTGAGCAAAAACGGCCTCCTCCTTGCTTCATGAGGAAGAGGGGATTTTTTTATAAACACAGTTTATTCATAATAATCCAAGAAGCACTCCCTGACCCATTTAGCACTTCGAAGACAATTTTAATATCCATTTTCGACATTCGCTCTCTTCATCGGGTGATTATTTTGCTAGAATTTTCCTACGACCAAATAGTTTTCATCAAAAGTTGTTCTTCAGTTTTTATTTAAGGAAACTAGGCATCTGCACCAATTTTGGACAAAAAATATCATAGGCTAATAGGAATCTAACTTCTTCAATCCTAAAAGCACTGCACAATCCCAAATCAAGTTGGAATCTAATTGATGACAAAACCTGAGAATTACAAACTCAATAATGTGACAAGGTGTAAGCAACAGCTTGAGAATATAAAGATATAATCTTGGAATTTAATTTTCGATACAGTATCCAAGATAAAGATGTACGCTGCAATTTAATTGATGATGCAGATTTGAAAACTACAACTAAAAAAGATAAAAGTGCAAGTAAATAAAGAAAAAGAGTAAATCTGCTTGATTTGTGGAGGGGACTTCTGATGGACAACTAGCAGTATATATAATAATTTATGGTAACCCACCTTCTGATGGAACTTGTCTATATTTCCTTCAGCCACTTCTGTCAGTTACCTTCACATCTCAATAACTCCTCTTGCCTCGTCTTTCTTCATAAACAGTAGCAATGGGTGTCCCATGATCTTATTTTTAGATTGTAATCGCTACCTTCAAAAACATGCACCTTTGTTCTCAACTGCATCATTAATTTTAAACTCCAAAACAGCTTGCCAATGCCCCTTCAATAAATATTCATCACAACAACTTTATCGGCTACCAACTTTCAACGGCCATATTTCGACAGCTGAATATGTGGCATTGATGAACATCATCATTAATAAGCATATGTTAGTCCTTGCACTTATAGATGAGATGACGTATTTGCAGTGATATCCACATGCTACATGCGCGACTGCCCATATTCAGGTGCCATTCATGTGTTTGTCCTTACTTGCCTAGCAAGTGGATTATTATTGGTGTCACCAATGATGGAACTAGCAGTATTTATAATAATTTATGGTAACCCACCTTCTGATGAAACTTGTCGTCTATATTCCTTCAGCCACTTCTGTCAGTTACCTTCACATCTCAATAACTCCTCTTGCCTCGTCTTTCTTCATAAACAGTAGCAATGGGTGTCCCATGATCTTATTTTTAGATTGTAATCGCTACCTTAAAAACATGCACCTTGTTCTCAACTGCATCACTAATTTTAAACTCCAAAACAGTTTGCCAATGCCCTTCAATAAATATTCATCACAACAACTTTATCGGCTACCAACTTTCAACGGCCATATTTCGACAGCTGAATATGTGGCATTGATGAACATCATCATTAATAAGCATATGTTAGTCCTTGCACTTATATATGAGATGACGTATTTGCAGTGATATTGACATGCTACATGCGCGACTGCCCATATTCAGGTGCCATTCATGTGTTTGTCCTTACCTGCCTAGCAAGTGGATTATTATTGGTGTCACCAATGATATAACCAAGAGCTTCTGGCACCGCTAGGGTTTTGGCTTGTATAGCCGAATGATTTCTGGGGTTCAAATTGTGTAGCTGAATCAGATGGAAATCTTTGTGATTTTCCTCCTATTATGTTTCCTTCATGGTCACTAATAGTGAAAGCCTAAGCTCCTGGCTTCTTTTGTGATGAAAAAGCCCCATCTGAATTAATTTTTATTTCCCGAAGCTTTGGCGCTTTCCATCCGTCTGATCGAGATACGGAGTCATAATGTCTTCTCGAACTCAATTGTTCTTGCACCTTGTTTAAAGCTTTCAAGTTTGCAGTCACAGCTTGGATCACCCCATAAGCGGCGGGCTTCACTTGAAAAAAGTTTGATTATTACCTTCATTCTAGATTTGGCAAAAGATTGTGGAAACTTCTTCTTTTAGACGGCGATGATAAAAAATTTGACCGAGTAACTATATTTTTGAACCAATATTTTATTCATGACAATCTGGCTATGATTCGCGCAAGCCATTGTGCCCGTGTCCGATTTTCCCAAATGCAAAGAAGAAAGATATGTTCTGGAGTTTCTGGTTTGCACTTGCATATAGAGCACAATGGCGAAGGCAAGATCTTTCTCTTATGAAGGTTTTCCATCGTGGGTAATGCGACTTGAAATAGGTTCCACAAAAAAATGCTTTATTTTCAGCTGCACATCGAGAAACCACGAAGATCTCCATTGAGTCGTAGGCACAGGGTGTGATGAGAAAGCAGATTCCTCGATTTCAACTAGGGTCCTTTGCCTCGTCCCTCATGTCCGCTCTTCACAGTGCATTGTCCATTCTCCGTTGGTGTCTATATCAGCCTGTCTTTTGAGTTTGCATGCCCAGGAAGAATTGCGAGAATTTCTTCTGCCATTTCTTTTGAATAAATTTCTCTCATCAAAAGTTCATTCCATGCCTTTGGTTGGCATAGGATCAGCTAGTTAACTGTCGTGGGATTGCCTCTGTTTATGGGGCCTTGATAAGTTCCAGAATTTAACCATTGATCTTCCCATATGTGAATTTTTGAGCCGTTAGCTATCGTCTATCTCAATTGTGGTTCTAGTAGATCTCTTCCCATGAGTAAACTTTGCCAACCCCAAAATGATCCATGACTTCACTTTGCTTTCCAGAAGTCCGTGTTAGCAAAAGAGATGGCTCTAAAACCCTGTGCCACAAACTCTGGCTGGGAGTGCATTCTCCAAGTTTGCTTCCCTAATATGGAAGCATTAAAGTCGTGCAGCTCTCGGAAGCCTAAGTCGCCATTATCTTTTGTTCTTGTTGAGACATCTCGTCTTTTCCAATGAATCCCTTTACGTCCTTCGTAGATTTTCACCAAAATGACACAAATTTTTTTCCTCATATCAATTTGCGAGATAGATTTACGTACTTTAAAAACAGAATTTGCATAGTGGGGATGGATTGCACCGTGGGGTTTATGAGTACTTCCTTTCTAGCTCTAGACAGCATATTCTCCTTCCAGCTTTTAACTTTGCTATTAGCTCAGTCTAGAATCTAAGCAAACATTTCCCTTTTTAACATGTCCCAATTTGAAGGTATAACTATTTTTCTATATTTCGGAGAATCTATATGCATAAATGATTTGCCATTGTTGCTTGTAGATTCTCTAAGCAACTTTACTAAAACAGATGCCAGATTTGTTTAAGTTGATAGTCTGATCGGAAGCATGATAGTATTGGTTAAGCACGGCAGCAAGATTCGACTCTCCTTCGCACACCCATCCAGAAAGAAAATTAAGTCATCTACAAATAGTAGGTATGCGAGTACTCGACATGAATTGGCGAGCCTTACACCCTTGAGCAAAGCAACTACCTACACCATTGATAATAAAATAGAAAGGGTATTTGCAAGTATATACATAAATATGGGGACACTAGATCACCTTGTCGAAGTTCACATGAGGTCTTTCCGTTGATGCTGATCAAAGCAGCAAAGAAGCAGAAATGCCAGAACTATAGATATCGAGGAAGAAAGAAGAAAAACAGAGGAAACAGAGAACAAAGCATAAAAACTGCCTTCTACAGCTCTGCGTAAAAAGTCAAGTACAAAACACGACTTAAACCAAAAAAAAAAATAACTGCACACACATGTTCAGCTTGTAATCGCACCCGAACAAGTACTTAACTTCCTAAATAACACAACAACAACTGCATAACATAATTGACTAACTAAGAAAATAAACTAAAACAATATAAAACAGAACAGAGAAGCTTTAGTCTAAAAACAGCAGCACCGAGACATCAAAAATCCAACAAACTCCTCCTTGGATCGCAGCTGCTGCATACTCCAATTTTCTTTCTCAATGCTTCAAATCTTCCAGCTTGAAGTGGTTTAGTAAAAATATCAGCAAGTTGATCTTCAGATCTGCAATAAACCAACATGACCTCACCATTTTGTTGCACCTCACGTAGAAAGAAGAACTTGACCTTGAAATGCTTAGTTTTGCCATGAAAACTGGGTTCGAGATATTGCAATTGCAGCTTGGTTATCCACATTGATCTTGATACATTCATTGGAGTTCAGCCAAAGATCTTTCATTATCTTCTTCAGCCATAAGGCTTGATTTGCAGCTGCAGTGCAGCTATAAACTCTGCTTCTGCAGTAGATTGAGCTACAATTTCTTGCTTTTAGAACACCAAGTGAAACAAGCTGATCCTAAACCGAAACAAGACCCGAGATGTACTCTTCATATCATCCATCGAGCCAGCCCAATCACTATCAATAACCTTGTAGATTGAATTCTTGACTCCTTCGAAACTTCACTCCAAAAAACATGGTTCCTTTCAAATACCTTAAAATCCTTTTAGCTGCAATCAAATGAAGCCGACTTGGATCACTCATAAATCTGGACAGAACACTTACAGCAAATAGAATGTCTGGTCTGGTTCTTTGTGAGGTACATGAGACAACCTATTAGACTTCGTACATCGAGACATCCACGGCTTCGGTTCCATCACTCTTCGCAACTTCTCTTTTGCTGCCATAGGTGTACGACACTTCGACATTCTTCCATCTGAAACTTCTTCAAAATTTCCTTTAAGTACTTCCTCTAACAAATGAATATTTCATAAGGACTTTGCTTGATTTCCAGACCTAAGAAGTAAGCCATTTTTCCTAAGTCTGTCATCTCAAAACCAGCAAATAAGCCTTGCTTAACATTTTCTATCAGCTGAACATCATTTCCTATTACCAAAAGATCATCCACATATAGAGACATAACTACCACACTATGATTCACTTTCTTAATATAAAGAGTGAACTCACTCAAGCTCCTTTTAAAACCTAAATCCGGTAGATATCGATCAATTTTTCCATACCAGGCTCTTGGAGCTTGCTTCGATCAATATAAAGCTTTGTGCAATTTGTATACACTCTCTTCTTGCCCTTTAATCTGAGAACCCTTCAGGTTGTTCAATAAAAATTTCCTCTTCAAGCTCACCATTTAGAAATGCAGACTTGACATCAAGCTGAAAAATAGTCCAACCCTTCTCGGCCGCAATGCTAACTAGGGAGTCTTACTTGTGTCCAGCCTTGCAACTGGAGCAAAAGTTTCAGAATAGTCTACTCCCCATACCCGAGCATAGCCTTTCACAACCAGCCTTGCTTTATACTTGTTAACGGAGCCATTAGGATTGAGTTTTGTCCTAAAGACCCACTTAACTCCAATTACATTCTTATTTAATAGCCTGTCTACCAATTCCCAAGTCTGATTTTTTTTTAATCATTGTCATCTCCTCCCGCATTGCTGCAAACCACTTCGATCTTCCTTGGCTTCAGCAAAAATTTGATGGTTCGAGCACGCCACATTACTCCTTTCATAGATCTCAGCAAGTGACCTTGTGCCTCTTACGGGTTCATCATCTATATTTTCTTCCATTTCCCTGTAATTTCATTAGTCTCCACATCGGTTTCGGTTGTCTTTCAAAGTGCTTCAATTCGGTGTTCGTTCCATTTAACCAATTCCATTCATCTTCCTCTAAGAACATAACATCTCTGCTCACATTAATCTTCCTTGTCTTTGGATAGAAAATTCTGTAAGCCTTTGATTGAGAGCTATCCAACAAAAATTCCAATCTCAGCCTTTTTATCAAGCTTATCCCTTTTGACATCGGGAATATGAGTATAACACAAACTTCCAAAAACCTTCAAATTTTTCACGAAGGTTTAGTGTCTTTGCCAGCCCTCGAGAGGTGTTAGTTTCTCTAAAGCTTTTTGTAGGTAATCTATTTAAAAGAAATACAGCAAGAAAGTGTTGGCTGCCTCAGCCCAAAAACTTTTAGGCAAATTCTTTTCCCGCATCAAACATCTGGCCATCTCCCATAATGCTTCTATTTTTCCTCTCACTAACCCCATTCTGTTGAGGTGAGTAAGAGGCTGTAAATTGCTGTACAATTCCAGCTTGCTCACAAATCAGTTTGAATTTGTTAGCTGTATACTCGAGATCCATTGTCGACACGAGAGCTTTGATTCTCTTCCCACTTTGATTTTCAACTAATGCTTTAAACTTCATAAATACATCAGCTACTTCGGTCTTAGCTTGCGAGAAAATAGATCCAGACTCATTCTAGTCGATCATTAGTAAATGTAATAAAATACCTGCTTCCATTTAAAGAAGGTTCGAGACATAGGTCCACACACATCGGTGTGAACTAATTCCAGCTTTTGATATGTCTTCGAGACTCCTCCTTTGAAGGGAAATCTGGTTTGTTTGCCAAGAAGGCGGGTTACGCATTGTGGAAGCTCTTCCTTCAAGCTTGGTAAATCATCTACCGGGCCATTTCTCGCATAACCAGCATACTCCTCCTATGAACATGCCCCAATCTTTTTGTGCCACAGCTCTATATTCTCTTACGTACACTTCAAAGCCATCTGCTTGCATCTCATTTGGCTTGAACACAAAACTTTTATCCCTCATTTGAACTCTCAAGACTTCATTGGTGTCAATATCTTTAATGAGACATTCCCTTCCTTCGAACTTCACTATATAGCCCTTCTCCACTAACTGACCAACACTTAACAGATTCTGGTCAATGTTTGGCACAAAGAGGACATCCCTGATTAACTTCACCCCCTGGTTTCCTTTAACAGCAACTACACCTTTACCTTGAACTTCAATATGCTGTCCATTGCCAATTCTGACTTTGGACTTTATTGTTTTGTTTATGCTATTGAATAGCTCTAAGTTGCTAGTCATGTGATTAGTACAACCACTATCTATCAGCCATGTACTATTTTCGATTGAATATTCACCAGCTGAAGCAACAAATAAGTGCTCTTCATCAACTTCACTCACCGCCACTTGTGCTTCTCCCCCGTTTGCTGATAGGCTTTCCCTTTGCAAATAGCTTCCATATGACCCAACTTGTGGCATCTTACGCACCTCGCATCCGGCCTTTTCCAGCATCTAAAGGACTGATGGTTGGTTCCACCACGATCGACACGGCATTTTATTATTTTTCCATTTGCTAGATCCACCAGCATTTCCTTCTTTTGGTAAAAATTTCGAATCAGCAACATTTCCCTTAAAACTGAATCCATTTCTTCCCTTTGCCTCCATCATTTTGCTTTACTTTGGCTTGCAATGCCCCCTCAACATGATCTTCTCTCCTCATTAGTC
Organism: Eucalyptus viminalis; assembly: GCA_014182385.1. NCBI lineage: Eukaryota > Viridiplantae > Streptophyta > Magnoliopsida > Myrtales > Myrtaceae > Eucalyptus > Eucalyptus viminalis. The sequence continues at coordinate 6,031,654 of CM024534.1, read as the reverse complement.
TTCTTTGCTCCTCGTGCTCGCAAAGCATTCAACAACTCGCAAGTTTTATATCAGCCAAGTCCTTTGTGTTTTCAGAGAAGCTATAGTAGCTTCAAATTTTTCTGGAAGAGACACTAGGACCTTCCGAACAAGCCTATCATCCCTCAAGTCGGTTCCCAAAACTCGATTTTATCAGCTATTCCCACTAGCCTATCTCGAGTATTCCTTCACGACTCGATTCCTTCATCTCGTCTCTCTCAAATTCTCTCAAGAGATTCAGCACCTTCATACCTCTTATCTTCTCATCTCCTTCATATTCTTCCTTCAAGAAATCCCATATGACCTTCGCAGTCACACTTCATAATTCTAGTGAAGATGGTAGGCGAGACAGCGGCATACGAGGCAAGATTTTGCCTGGCTTTCCTTGTGGTTCTCTCTTTATGAAGCTTGATTTGATTCATGGTTGGATTATTTGGAAGTGGAGCAACTTCATAATCATCCTCCACAGCTTCCCACAGATCATGACCCTCGAGAAATGCCTTCATTTTAACAGCCCATGCTTGATAATTCTCTCCAAAAAATACTTTGGAGAAGCCATCATAGAAAAACCACTTGAACTATCTCCATCACCCTCTAACCTCTTTGCACTACAATACTTGCTTCACTTCACAGTCCCTCAAGATCATTCAATGCTCGATACCACTGTTGATGCTGATCAAAGCAGCAAAGAAGCATAAATGCCAGAACTATAGATATCGAGGAAGAAAGAAGAAAAACGAGGAAAACGAGAGAACGAGCATAAAAACTGCCTTCTACAGCTCTCGTAAAAAGTCAAGTACAAAACACGACTTAAACCATAAAAAAATAACTGCACACACACGTTCAGCTTGTAACTGCACCCGAACAAGTACTTAACTTCCTAAATAACACAACAACAACTGCATAACATAATTGACTAAGTAAGAAAATAAACTAAAACAATATAAAACAGAACAGAGAAGCTTTAGTCTAAAAACAGCAGCACTGAGACATCAAAAATCCAACACTTCCAACAACTCCATTGAATTTGACTGCAGAATATCCTATTGTAATGCATTTCTAATCTGGCCAACGGATATTTCTTGGAAGCCCAATTTGTTAAAACATGTTTTATGGAAATCCTATTCTACTCGATCATAGGCTTTTTGCATATCCAGTTTTAAAACCCTTACCTTTTTCTTACGCCACTATGGACATGTAATCCGATCCTGCACTACCTAGACAATTAAAATGCTGTTCTTGATCATTCGGTTTTCAACAAAAGCACTTCACATTGGGGAAATGAGCTGGGGTGTAATGGTTGGAACCTATTAGCTAGAGTTTTAACTACTACTTTGTAGCTAAAATTACATAGACTTATAATTCCAAACTTAGACAAGTCTTTCGAGACAAGGACCTTGGGAATCATAGTCAAGTGTGTAGGGCTCATATTTGGATATAAAAGGCCATACAAAAACATATATTGCAGCTCGGTTGAGATGTCATCTTTCAAAATTTCCCAATGCTCCAGATAGAAAAGGCCATTCATGCCATCTGATCAAGAAGCGTTCGTTGGACTATTTAAAAAATGACTGATTCAACCTCTTAAAAGGTGGAAACAAATTGTTATAGTAAGTCTGTGGCCATTTGATTTATTGTTTTTTTATCCATGACCTAACAAATTCTTATGGAAGTAAGCGGTTGGGCAACCCCCATAATTACAACATTTAGGGTAATGACTGATACCACCACATAAATAATACAAATGTGGTAGACTATCGTAGTTAACGTCTATCTAAACAATCGCTTTTCCTCCGTGACCAATGTTTTGGGTTTAAGCGAAATTTGATCTAGATTGACCTTCAAGCAAACTTTCCCATATCATAACTAGTATTCACCATTAACACCGTCCTAAACTGAGATGCTAGTTTTCCCACTAACTCTTTAGGCTGTGTTTAATTGTTTGGATAGAATTGAATAGAATATGATACAAAATACTGGGATTTTTTCATATTCTATTCACTGTAGAGTGAATTACTAATTTAAAATCAGATATGTTTGGTCGGAAGATGAAGATGTATAACTGGCTGGAGCTTAAATTCAAAGACCACCTTTAGAAATCAAAGAAACAAGCTGGAAAGCTGAAGATTTTGCAGATTGAAGCTTGAACTTGCTGGAGATGGAGCTTGAATTTGTTGGACTAGAGCTACGGAGAAGAAGACCCCCACTGCTTTCGTGAACTGTTTTCGCAAAACTTCAATGTGAGAGGAGTCACAATGCGTGAACGAAGGAGACCGAAAAGGAGAGCACTCTAAATATGATGTTCTTACAAATGGATTTTCACACCCTTCCAAATTTTACATCTTTGCGTTCCCCTTTAATCTGCAAGTTCCCTTCTGTTCATTTTTTTGAATCTTGCATCGCTAGCAAGAGCAATAGACGGTGAACTTCATGTACATATTTCAGGGGCAAACAAGGAAGCTTGACATTAACAACCAGAATATTTTTTTTCAATGTATTCATCATAATCATATGAAAAATAAAATAAAAATTATCAAAAAAAGCAAACTCAAACAATGGTTGGAGATCAAAGGGGGCTGGCCATTTGTGCATTCTCGCTATACTGTTCACCTTCTTCTCTCTAGGGTGCGAATTGCTTCCTGTTCACCCCGTCTGGTCTTCAGCTCGTCCCGGGTGGTGAAGCCATTGGTTCGGCTCAATTTTTGGAAGGGTTCCTTCTTCTCACTTCCCTCCTGGTTCTCACCAAGCGGCTTGCTCCGCTTTGTCCCCAAAGGGGAGATCGAAGCCACCCTATTTCTCGCCCGATTCGTTGCTGGTTTCTGCCCTAATTCTTTTCGAGCTGGGCTTCGGAGCTTGTGTTGAGGGCCTTGCGGTGGATATGGTGACTACTCGGTGCCCCTCTTCATCCTGATTTAGCCTTTGCCTTGGTATGGCTTCCTTCCCTGCGTTGTTTGTACTGTAGAGGGTTTATTGGGCTGTTAGAGGGTTTCTTATGCACCTATGGCATCTTCTTCGACTGAAGTGGGGGGCCTCTTAAACAAGGCCCATCTTGGTGTTGTTAGTGTTAAGGGACGTAGCCCCTCTTCACACAATGTAGTGGACCGACCTGCTGGGATTCTAGGTCAGGCCACTCCTTCCGTCGTGGGTCTGGCCTCGGTTGGAGATGGGATCAAGCAAGGGCTGGGCTTTAGGCCAGCGCGCGAAGGGTGTTCTCGGGACCGTAGTCATGCATGTGCCCCTTCCATGCGCCTTCAAGAGTCGAGCCAACTGCCCAGTACCTTGAGGCCTCCCCTTGCCCGATCTTGGGCCAATGTGGTGCGCCTTATAGCTAAGGGCTACGATCTGACCTTTGTCACTCCTACCTTTGTGGACAATAGGCCAGTTGTTAGCTTATCTGAGGATGTACTTCAAGCTATGGACCCCAAGTAGCATGAATACTTGGTTGGTTATTTTGTAGGGAGAAAACTTCATTTTTAGCTCACCGAGCAAGTTTTGAAGAACACTTGGGGCCTTAAGCTTGTAGAAGTGTTGGCCAATGACCAAGGTTTCTTCTTTTTTCATGTCCCGGATCCCTTGTTCCATAGAAAAACTTGGAAGAGGGGCCCCTAACGGTGGCAAGGATTCCCCTCATTTTACAGCAATGGAAGCCTCTTTTATCGCGCCGGCGATAAGTGCCATAGCAAGTTCCATTGGCAAACCCCTTTATGTGGATCAACGCATAGAGGCAATGAAGATGATTTCTTTTGCTAGAGTGTTCGTAGAGATCCAGACAAAACAGCCGGGGTGTTTGTCGATTGAAGTGGTTGTGAATGGAGTGTCGCGGTCGATAGACATTGAATATGAATGGAGGCCTGTGGAGTGCCTTAAGTGTGGTATTTTTTGCCACAAGTGTGAGGTTTCCCCCGCCTCCACCAACCCGGAGATGACGTCAATGCAGGCTCAGGCCCCTCCTGCATCTTCGGTCCCTGTCCAGTTTCCCATCCTTGCTTCAGAAGGCCCTGCAGAATCGGAGCAAGCTTGGAAGCAAGTTAAGGGGAAGAAGAAGAAGCCTCATCCTTCGGTGGAAGTAAGTTCGACCATCTAGGTTAGTTCGAGTGATGAGGGGCGGTCTTTGGAGCTGCTAATTTGGAGAAGGGGATGCCCTCTACCTCAACTCGCAAAGCTCAGAGAAGTCTCTGATCTATTTTGAAGTAGGATGAAGATGTCCCCGTCTCTACGGATGATGTGCCCAGCCCTACGGAGCCCCTCGCTCCTGAGTTGCCTAGCCCTGGCGAGATGTTAGAGGGATCGCATAACCTGATCTCTAGTTCAGATGATGACCTGCTATCCTCATGTCCCTCACCGAAGGCTTCGGCTGCTAGTAGGAGGGTCAAGACTATGCAAGACAAGCTACTCTCTCTGGCTCTAGACCCACCCCCTTCTTCGGCCCGTGTTGCTCCACCCCCCCACTCGGTGTAGACTCCTCCAAAAGGAGGTAACCCTCTTTCTTCCTTGCTTCTTTTTGTATATATGTACATATGGTGCTAGAACATTATGGGCATTGTTGCCCCCTTAAGACAAGCTGAGGTTCGGAATATGGTTTTGTTGAATCATTTGGTTTCGGTTGGTTTAGTGGAGACGAAAGTCCCGCACAATCTGTTCGATTCTATTTTTGGGAATCTAACGATGAACCGGTGCTAGTTGGGTAATTTTGAGTCCTCCCATCAGGGAAGGATTTGGGTTAGTTGGGATCCTTCCAGTGTTTACTTTGAAGCTTTCTCTATAACGAATCAAGTAGTTCATGGGAATCTCAGGTGTTTGGTTTCGGGGGCTATCTGCCATGTTTCAATAGTCTATATTGAGCATACCTTCACTTCTCGGAGACCTTTCTAGGAGGACCTTACGCTTGAGAGCTCTACTTTATAGAATATGCCTTGGCTAGTTATGGGGGACTTGAATGCTATTAAAGACCCCTTGGACAGATTAGGTGGTTTGGACAATTGGTTACCATGCTTTGACATGTTCGACCGTCTGCTTAGATCATGTTGAGCTGGAAGACCTCGGTATGTGGGCTTTCGGTACACTTGGTCTACGTCTTCTAGAACTTCTCGCAAGGCAAGGAAGATAGATAGGGTCCTAGTGAACTCCTGTTGGAGCCATATTTTTTCCTTCTCGGAAGCGTCTTTCCTTGCACCTGGGATCTCTGATCACTCGCCTATGGTGGTCAAGGTGGTGAACCCAGTGCTTCGGAGGAAACCGTTCAAGTTTTTTTATTTTTGAGGCAATCGTGAAGCATATTTGGGAGCTCCTAAGGGAAGGTACTCCCATGTATAGGCTTGTTTGCAAGCTTAAGGCTCTTAAAAGTCAGCTCAATCAATTAAATAGAGAGTCCTTCTCCAATATCTCCGTTAGGACTTCAGAAGCGAGGGATGCTTTAAAGTTGACACAGGTTAGCCTCCTTTAGGACCCTACCAGTGTGGAGCTTGCTGAGTTGGAGAAGAATCAGCACCGCACCTTCTTGGACCTTCGCTCTAAAGAGGAGTCATTTTTTAGACAAAAAGCTAAAATCATATGGCTTAAAGAGGGGGACCGTAATACAAAGTTCTTCCACTACTATGTCAACAAAAGATAGATGAGAAACAGAATCCTCTCTATAATGGATACCCTAGGTAACCAAATCATTGATCCGCGGCTAGTCCAGCAGCATTTTACGGAGTACTTCTAGGACCTCCTCATGCCTCGGGTGGAGTAGGGAACGCCTTTGGTACAGGAGATTCGGGAGATCATCCATTCTTCACTAAATGACGACCAGATCACCTCTCTTGCGCGACCTGTCTTTGATATAGAGAGTCGTGACACTCTTTTCTTTAGCTCAGGGTAAGGCCCCGAGACATAATGGGTTCACGGTTGAGTTCTTCAAGGAGAACTAAGGGACGGTTGGACATTTAGTCATGGCAGCCGTGAAGGACTTTTCACCATGGGGAAGCTCTTAAAGGAGATCAACAACACCATTTTGGTTTTGGTGCCGAAAGTTTCTAATGCGACCACCGTCGATGATTTAAGGCCTATTGCTTGTTGCAATACTATTTACAAGCTAATTACCAAAGTTTTGGCGAATCGGGTTGCTGCAGTGTTGAAGGATCTTGTGAGCCATTCTCAAAGTGCTTTTATTATGGGGTGGCAAATTAAGGACAATATCCTTTTGGCTCAAGAACTCTTCTCTAGCTTCCACCTAGAGCCATATTCACCTAAGTGTGCAATTATGGTGGACTTCAGGAAAGCCTATGACACTGTGGATTGGCTCTTTCTAGAGAGTGTTCTCCTTGCTTTTGGTTCCCAAACGACGCCCAGTGCTACTCATCATTATTTGTGTGCGGACGCCTAGATTTTTCATTACTTTGAATGGGGAGTTACATGGTTTCTTTCCTAGTGGTCGAGGCCTTCGGCAGGGCGATCCCATGTCTCCATATTTATTTACGCTGGTTATGGAGGTGCTCTCTAGGATCCTCGTGAGGTGCTCTTTGAATTCAACTAGGTTTTGGATTCTTTTGGAGATGCGGGACCACCAATCTCTCGCATTTGTTCTTTGCGGATGACGTCTTGATATTTTTGTGAAGTAGACTTGCCTTCGGCGGCACTCCTCAAAGAAGGCCTCTGAACATTCTCATCTTGGAGTGAGTTGCACCCGAATTCAAGGAAAAGTGAGGTGTTCTTGTCTGGGGGCTCGCCGACCTTAAGGAATCAAATCCTATTGGACCTAGGCTTCCCAGAAGGGAACTTACCGGTTCGACTTAAGGGTTCCAATTATTACGTCAAGGCTGGGGAAGGCGGATTGTGCTACTCTTGTTAGTCGCATTACATCGAGGGTACAATCTTGACTCATCGGTTTCTATCTTTTGACGGGACGTCTTCGCCTTGATCGGTTAGTTCTTCATGCTATCCAAGCCTATTGGGGAGTGTTTTCATGCTTCTTGTGGTTGTGTTGGACCAAATTAAGAAAATTCTCAGAAAAATTCCTTTGGAGAGGCCTAAAGTTGGGCATAGGGGATGCCAAGGTTTCCTAGGATGATGTATGTCTCCCAAAAAAGAGGGAGGTCTTGGTATCCGGAGACTCCGAGAGTGCAATAAAAACTGCCATGTTGAAGCATATATCTAGCTCTTGTTTTTAGATAAGGAGTCATTGTGGTGCAAGTGGATCCACTCGACTTTCTTAAAAGTGAGGAATTTTTGGGTCGTCAAAAAGCCAACTTTTTGTTCCCGGGCTTGGAAGAAGATCTTACAAATTAGGATGGAAATCCGACATAGCTTCTTTTGGAGGATAGGAGATGGCCTATCGGTATCATTTGGTTTGACAATTGACACCCTAGGGTCCTTTAAACTTATTTTTTTTGGATTCGCTCATATATAGTTCCGATCTTTCTATGAAGGCTACAAGATGATGGTCAGACCTTTTCTCGATGATGGCTAGGCTAGAACTCGGGTCGCCATTTCAGAGTCGACGGAGGGAGGCCATTTTGAAGAAGCCCTAGGTCCCTCCCCATATGGAAACTAGGGTATTGCTTTTTGTTGGAGAGAGAATTCCTCGGCCTTTCTTACGGGAAAATAGAAAGTGGCTCTTGATGGCTTGGGAGGCCATTAGGATAATTTCTTTTTTTGGTGAAGACCCGAGTCTTTTGGCATCCTTTCATTTGGGGGTGACAATGCCATCTTGCCTCGGTTCCAATTTGCTAGCCTTTGGCTATGTCATATTATTTGGAAGAAAGCTTCCTACCCAAGCTCTCCTTCCGTCTTATGATAAGATTGATTATGCCTCTTGCCCTTTTTGCAATGATGACTGTATGATGTTGGAGAAAACTTCCTTAGACCTCTGTTGTTTTGAAGTTGACAAAACATTTTATTAGTCTAGTCTGAAGACTTACAGACTCTATTGTCAAAGTCTGAAGACCTCCAGACTCAAGATTTAAAGTCTACCCTCACTGATAGCTTCCAGACCGACGAAGAAAAGATTTATCTAATGAAAAGACTTATCCAGATGCAAGTATATCTTTAAGGATTTGGTTCATACGGTTGAAAGAAGATCTCCGACCGAAGATAGCATCTCGTTATCAATTATTCTTATTGAAATCAATTTGAATAATTAGATATGTTGATTGGCAAAGTATACTTGGAATGTTCTACTTATGGAAACCTAGATCCTGATTGTATGAGCGAGTAGGATTGGTGGGCTATCATCACATTCTTTAAATAACTCAAGATCTCCCTAATTGATTCTGTCCAACGGGTAGATTGGAATAACTTATTTGGAAGGTGCCAACGGTTATAATGGCATGGAGGAGTATATAAGGAGGACGCTCAAGTTATTCGAGTGTATGCATGAAAGAAAAATTTCAAAGTCTGAAGCTCCTAGTTCTTTACTGATTCAATCACTGAGTTTAAGTTGTACTCAAAAGAGAGATTAAATACTTGTGAGACCTTGAGGAAGTGTAGTAGAGTCTCTACACCGTGGAATCAAGGACATGGGACTATAAAAATCTCTTTTGGTTCATAGTGAAATCTAGCCAATAGGGCTGTCATTTGCGGGAAAGTAGACATAAGCTTAGTCTAAGCCGAACCACTATAAACTTTGTGTTTCAATTCTCTTTCCCTAAACTCTTTACTTTAATTTGTAGTCTTATATAACTATTTACAGTCTTTTACATCTTCAATCTACTATTCTTCATAAAAGTTGAATTAAGTTGTTAAGTTTTGCAAAAACTTTTTAACACCTATTCACCCCCTCTAGGTGTTCTTACTAGCCATTTCAATTAGTATCAGAGATTGTGTACTCATTTAATTGAAGTGTTTTTACTTCTGAGTTAAAGATCTATGGCTAGTATGTTGGCTGCAGGTTTATTTGAAGGCTAGAGCAACACAGAGACCCCCTTACTTCGATAGAAAGGAATACGGCATATGGAAAAACAAGATGAAAGCATTCCTAAGATCGAAAGATCTTCTGGAATGGGATGTAGTAGAAAAGGAATCATTCATAAAGATGCATCAGGTTTCAGAAGAGGAAAAGAAGTTGCGGATGCTAGCGAGATGACTCAAGAAGAAATAATCAAGAGACAAGCTCTTGATGCTAAAGTAATTTACTCTTTATATTATGCATTATCTCCTACTGAGTATAACAGAATATCTTCTTGTGAAATAGCCAAAGAAGTCTGGATAGGCTGCACTGTCGCGACCTCCCCGAAGCGTGTGGGACCACCTAAGGGTTCGGCTAATGGATTGTTAAGCCTGAACTTAACTCGGGCTCTCCCAAGCCCATACCAATTCGCGACTTAGGTTCAAA